>JARVGV010000474.1:13268802-13279691 GCA_031762435.1 Hypsolebias longignatus
TTCCATTTTGGGTCACGGGGGTCGCCGGTGCCCATGTCCAGCAATCACTGTGCGAGGGGCGGGGTACACCCTGGACAGGTTGCAAGTCCATCACAGGGTCACATAGAGACAAACAACCATTCACTCTCACTCACACCTAGGGACAATTTAGAGTTACCAATCAGCCTAACATACATGATTTTAGTCTGTAGGAGGAAACTGGAGTACCTGGAGACATCTCTTCATTAAACAAGGATAATGAGTTACAACAACTTTTAGTTTCCCTTTGGGATTAATAAAGTATTTTTGAATTGAATTAAACAAAGAGTATAGAGTTAAAGAGCGATCAGCGTTAATTCAACTGTAACGTCAACTTTTGTGCAGTTACGCTCAGAGTAAAAAAAAAAAAAGTCATACTTCAGAGTTCCTCCAGTTCTGACTAAAGGAGAACAAACACAAGAGTTGCTCGACTCATTTTGTTGAATGTATTTTCACCTGTCCAGTTAAAAAAAAATTACAATTTCTTCTGTATGATTTCTTAGAGTAAAATAAAATGTTTTATCTTTAGTAGACTGGTTCAGTTCGACACAGAACTGCTCCTCTTTGATATATGAAGCATCGAAGGCAGAAAGTTGCAGCTTTGTTCTCTTCTTTTTCTTTCAAGTGCAGAAAATTGACATTAAAACGTTGATATTAAAACAGCTGAAACAGTGACAAGTCTTGTTTATAATGGGTAGTCTGTTGAATTTTTTAAAATTTTTATTAACAGAATATTCAAAAACATGCATGCATTCTGGGAGAAGCTTGCACCTAAAATCAGTGAGAAGATATAAAAAAATAAGATAAAAAAGAACAGTTTGTAGATCCAGACAGTGCATTTAATTTATGAAGAGATGAATTATGAGTGTGTGCATGATGGATGCTGTTTAACTATTATATGACAAATGGGCTTGCCACCATAACCCTCAGTGAGTAAATATGGGAGTCACAATTTACAGACAGGAGGTCACAGTCATGTTTTTCAGAACCATCACAATTAGATTTTCTCATCCTAATGTTTAGATTAAAGCTAAATCTTGACACTATTTACTTACTACTGTATTTCAAATCCTTGCTATGCAGATTAGTTTCAATATTTTTTAACCCCGCAGTAGCAGCCACACAAGCACTTTTCCCAGGGTGTGGTTTAAAGAGGATATCCTGCTGAATAAGGAACACGGTCCAATTTATTTGTCTTTCAATTTACTGCAGATCTGGATGGCCAAGTCCTGACACACCTGTTTGCACAAATTCAAACTCATCAAACAACATGGAATAAATTGTTTTTTGTTTAAATATACATATATATTTACTGTATTTAGGTTGAAGGAGTGAAATCAGTCACGCTCCCAGAATCCCTCCTGTTCATCTCGACTCTGGACGGGAGTCTGCACGCTGTCTCCAAACAGACAGGAGACATCAAGTGGACCTTAAGAGAAGGTTCTTGCACACATAAGTATTTGCTGATTGCTGTCCTTTTTATTTTAAAAATGTTACTCATGAAGTTATTATTTTAATCTGCAGACCCCATTATTCAGGTGCCCATCTACCTCCCGGAGTAAGTAACGTACACCTGCATGCACTCATGGTTGAAGTGAATAAATACTTAAATATTTGTTTGCTGCAAACTTAAATGTATTTAAAGCCCAAATTACTGTAACAGATGTTTTAGTCTTGTTTGCTGTTAATGATTCAAGTTGGAATATCATTAAGTTTAGACTATTTCAGTTTTAATGTATTCTCATACTTGAATGTGTTTTGGTTTCTTTTTCTGCACATGAAACCTGATCTGATCTGTCTCCAAGGCTCAGTTTATTACTGTCATTAATGTGTCTCATTCGATCCAGTCGTGCCGTCACTTCCCTGAGTGTACCAGCTCTTATGTGACATGTTTAGGGATCACTCGAGATCTGATTTCACTTTCTTGTTCAGTTTGCAAAAAGACATCAACTGTAGTCCAAACACTACAGTCCTGCATGAATCCATAAAGTTCCTAATTCATAAAACTGAATTAATAGTTGTACTTTTACAGTGCTTGTATGGTTTGATCATGTTTGTACAAGTTCTATAAATCTCGTGATTTAAAAAAAAGAGGAAATAATGGTAAATGTAATGGCAATGAGAGAAATTGCATTTTCAGCGAAAATGCAGTGTGAATGCTTTTTATAGAAGAATTTGCTGAAAAACAGCCGAAATTAGCTAAAAATACTGTATTCTGAAATGTAGCCAAAATTAAAGAACAACCTAAATTAGCAGAAGAAAGCAGAAAGAACACGTATGTGCTGAATTAGAGAAATTAGCACAAAAATTAAGAAATCAGCTAAAAAAAAAAAAGGTTGAAATCAGCAAAAATAAAAATAGCTGAAAAGGCAAAAATAAGTTTAAACTACCAGAAGCTACAAGAAAAACTATAAAGAAGTGAAAAGAACTGAAATTAGCAATAACAAAAAAGTGGAATTAGCTGAAAAAGCTAAAATTAGTATCAAAAGAGCAAAATAGTAGCTGAAAGAGCAGAAAAAGCGGAAACTAGCAGAAAAAAATCAGAAAGGAGATAATAAGCTGAAATTAACATAAAGTTAATTAGGTTGAAAGAAGCAGAAATTAACATTATAACTTGATTTTTTTAAACAGCTAAAATCAGCTAAAACATGCTAAACAGCTAGCTGAAAATTTAGAACAAACTTAAATTAGCAGAAGAAAGAAGAAAGAACACGTTGGCCCACTTATGCTGAAAGGAGAAATGAGCACAAAAAAGTGGAAATTATCTGGGAAAAAAAAGTGAAATTAGCAATAAAACAAAAACAGCTGAAAGAAGCTGAAGCAGAACAAAATGTGAAAGGAGCAGTAAAAGGTTGTAAACACATCTAAATATTTGAAGAATGTAAAATAAGCTCAATTCATTTCCTATGTGAAAAAAGCATGACAGAAAAGGCTAAACTAAAGTTGCACCAATACCAAAAGCAGGATTGTCCCAAAAGAGTTGAACGTTTTGATTTATGATTTGTTGAAATAGCACAAAAACTGTGGAATGAGAAAGATGCTGAAAAATGTTCGGAAGAAACAGAGATCACAATACTTCATAAACATTCACACAATTAATAGTAGTACTTTTACAGTGTTTGTACAGTTTGATCATGTCCAAGTTCTATAAATCTCATGTAAGTTGAAAAAAAAATAAATAATGGTTTAATATAACAGAAATAATATTTTGTTATTGCTTCTTCTGAAGTGCACATCATCTGTTA
Organism: Hypsolebias longignatus; assembly: GCA_031762435.1. Lineage (NCBI taxonomy): Eukaryota > Metazoa > Chordata > Actinopteri > Cyprinodontiformes > Rivulidae > Hypsolebias > Hypsolebias longignatus. The sequence goes on from JARVGV010000474.1 coordinate 13,272,066, forward strand.
ACTCCTGTACACACACAGCTTAACACATATCTACAGCAACTTAAATGTGCTGGTAAAGTAACTTGTCATCCGATTAGTTTTACAATAAACCACATTGTTTTAACAGTAAAAGTCTCAGCTGTAAATAAGTTTCTGTAACAGATTACTGTTCTAAAATCTGCCTCATTATTTCCTCCTGCCATGAAAGACGAGCGATATTCGCTCATGGCCGTCATCACCGTTCATCTACGTCTATTTTTGGTTTCAGTCTGATTCAAGCCAGTTAATATTAAGTTAAGTGTGGTAGTAGCTGAGAGTTATCCCCATCAAATACTCCAAGCTCTGACAGATTACACACAATTTTTATCTAAAACTTTACCATATAAGGCGGCAGGTGATGAGTTTATGATCATTTAGTTAAGATTTCTGTACTAGATTTAAAACTTTATGCTGTTGTTGACCCAGCTGTTTCATTTCTTTCCTCCTAATGTTTTCTTGGATTTTATTGTTTGTTATTCTTAACGATTTTGCATAAAAAGTAAATTACTGTTAAAAATTAGTTCTACATCACGCTGGATGTGAGAGATCTGAGACGCAGTTTGAAGAGCGTTGAGGTTTAAGTTGTTTCTGTGGGTTTAACTTTAAAGCTCTGAGCATTAACGTTGAGACTTTTGAAGCCATTTTAGCTGGAAAGAGAAGTGAAAGATTATAATCCACCTAAATTTTAAATGTGAAGATGAAGATGTGAAGATTTATTCTTAGATTCACCGTTTTCACTGTAATTTTCTTTTCCTTGACGTGTAACTTATTTATTTAAAAACATAAATAAATAAATAAGCCACAGTAGCTCCAAATTTCTCTTCCAAATTTATTTTAACGTGGTTCAAATTTGCCAGCTCGTAACTCAGTTTTTGTGGATATTAAAAAATACTGTATATATACTGTATTTGACAAGAACTGTACATTATTTGTGCGTCTTTTAATCAAAATCAAAGGGTTTATAAATAAAAAAAGTGATCATAAAATGTATCTTAGTACCTTGTAAATTGTTCCATAGTTATAACTAATGCCTGCAACAGAATGATTTTTGTTTTTGTGTATGTTTTTATTGTAGGCCAGGTTTCCTCCCAGACCCTAACGATGGCAGTCTGTATGTGCTTGGTGGGAAGCACAAAGAAGGCCTGATGGTGACATTATTGCACACTGGTGTCAGTGGTTTTGTGTTTGTGAGGAAGTCATTCATGCTGTTGTGTTTTGTCTGCAGAAACTGCCTTTTACGATCCCAGAGCTGGTGCAGTCGGCTCCCTGCAGAAGCTCCGACGGCATACTCTACACAGGTCAGACACAAAACGTCTGTGCACGGAAGACGGTTGGGCGCAGTTAGGACTGGAGACGGGTAAATATTTGATCTCGCCTCTGTGCGTCTCTCTACGCGCAGGGAAAAAACACGACGTGTGGTTCGTAGTGGATCCTGAAACGGGCGAGAAGCAAACGAGTTTAACCACATCCTCCTCTGAATCCATCTGCCCCAACACGCCTCTGCTCTACATTGGACGCACAGGTTGGACACGCAGCCGGCGAGCAGATTCCATGCGCGGCTGAGGCGTGACCGCCTGCTGTTAACGAGCGTTCCTGTTTGTCTTACAGAATATACGGTCACCATGTTCGACACGAAAACACAGGAGCTGCGATGGAATGCTACGTACAACGATTACTCTGCTCATCCTTACGATGAGAAGCAAGGCTACAGTACGATCCCGCACACAGTTACACAAACAGGAAGTTAAATACTGTACCGTATTCTTTAGACTATAAGATGCACCAGATTATAAGGCTCACTGTCGATTTTTTAGAAAATTTAAAAGATTTTAAGTACGCCTTATAGTCCGAAAAAAAAGGGTAAGTAGTTCTACCAGAACCAGTAACCACCTCGATGAACTGGTTATATTAAAATCATGAAACACAAGCACTTTTAGTATTTATTTAGGAAAATGACACACATTTTCCCCAAGTAATATTTCACATATTACTCTTTTATTTATTTATTTTTTTTGCAAACTGTTTCTTTCTTTGTTTTCATGGTATTCAAACATTGAAACTAATTTTCCAAAAACTGCCCCGCCCAAACCACCACCTGAAAAAATCTCCTAAATCTAACTCAAAGATGTTTATATATTTTCTTCTTAACCTTCTGTGTGTACCTTTTTGTCCAGAAATGTCTCACCTGGTGTCGAGCGGAGATGGTCTCGTTGTGACAGTTGACAGAGAGTCAGGTAGGGGGCGCTGTGAAGGTTCTACAACGTGAATTAGCCGTTAACGCTTTTCCACATTTTCCTCTCTACCCTGCAGAGGGTTTCAAGTGTTTCATCTTGTTTTTGTTCAGGGGACGTTCTTTGGACTCAGAACTACGGCTCACCTGTCGTAGGGGTGTACCTTTACTATGAAGACTCACTGAGACACGCCCCTCACCTGTCCCTCGCCATGGAGACGTTGCGCTTCCTCACATTCTCCTCTGCCAAAGACCAGGCAGACGCTCACTCCACCCTGAAGTGGAGCTATCAGTTTGTGAAGGAGCAAGCCAGTGCTCAAACACAGCTAGTGTAAGAGACCAACACTCAGCCCACTTTAGTTATGTATTGATTTATTTATTTAATTTTTTCATCAACAATTGTCTGTGTTTGTGTTTATCTGTTACCAAAATGTTTCATGACCCACTAGACAAATTTGAATGAAGCCTACTGAAAGAAAAGTTTGGAAGTACATGCAGTCTTTTAGAGTTGACACAATTAAAGGTGGCTGCTGCATGTTAACATCTGGAGTGGTAGTAGCTGAGACTGATCCCAAACACGTACTCTGAGCAGGACGTCCTGTGATGGCATGAGCTCACCGTAATGTTAGTTTCAAGGTTTGACCAAAAACAATCCAACTTCAACATTTCTCAACATAATATGATCTTAGTTGAAAAAGAGGGTGGACAATATGCATTTGCTCAAGGAATGCAAATCTTTTATATTAATATTCATTCGTAGCTCATCATTTTTTTCTCAAACCTCAGATAAAAGTGGTTCAAATTGACAAATTCAGAAATTAAATTATGCCATGTCTTGCCAAATTTGTATCTCTATCAGAATAATGCAGATGTTTTCTATTACATTAGTCCCTCATTTCTCGCTGGGGATCCGTACCCTGAAGCCCCGCGATAAATGGAAAAACCGCCAAGTAGGAATAGTAGTGCAAATAGTAAGTAGTAGTTTATTTTAATATATACCCTATGTATACCACAACTTTTGCTGTATAAGTCGCAGTTTTATGCATAAATTACCATATCTGCGACTTATACAGCGAAGTGACATACTTATGTTTATTTCCCCATATTTATAAACCAATTTTTGGCTGAGATCTGACGATTTCATTCATTCTGACATAGAAAATATTGAACACTACCATTTTCGGCCACTAGAGGGGGCTCGACCTATACACTTGATGCCAAACAAAGCCACCTTCATCTCGCTTCGGAACCCCTGGAGCACATGTCAAATAAGCTTCATTTCGCTGCGCCACCCAGGTGAAATGCAGCTGATTTGACCATTAAAGTGCATTTATTAAGTAGAAATTCAACTGAGACACACCTTTATAATTTTGAGCAAACAAATAATTATTTTTAAGTGTTAATCTTGTTAAATTTTGTTAAAGTCCTCCCTTGCATGCTCCCACGGCCACCATTTGGCAGCCATTCGATTTTTTTGGCACAACACAGACCCACGTTTCCGGGTGGTCAGCGGTGACATATGATAGATGCGACTTATATGACGAAGCGACATATTTATGTTTTTTCCCACTTTATTACACATATTTGGACTGAAGCGATTTATACGGCGGTGCGACGTGTACGGTGGCATTTTAAACTCTTAACACTGTAAAAGAGCACAGAATGTCATGATTTCAGCTCCCTGCCTCTGCCTGCACTATGCCATCTTACAGCACTCTTGGCCATGCCCACTTCTCCGCTGCAGAGCGACACTGCAGGAGGAAGCTTCTCCTGCAGCTGTGGGCTGCATGCAGGTGCTAAATAATTTTAAATAATTATTAAAAACTCCATGCCGATTGTGTGGCTCATCCCTCAATCAGCCAATTGTGTCATGTTAAATTCTACTTTGAAAAACCGCGATAGAGCGAGTCCACGAAAAACGAATCGCGAAGTAGCGAGGGACTACTGTATTTTACTATATTATATTTTAGGTTGTTGGTGGAATGTTGATCTTTTTTTTAGTGTTGTAACCTCTCAAAGCTTTTTTGCATGATTATGTTATACAGAAAATTTTAAGACCAGTCTTTCCACTTGTTTTATAGGATTTACCGGTAGTTGCTCTTAAATATGCTAATGTTTGATTAACAACTGAAGCTTGTTATAAGATAACCAGACTGTGTTTTCTTCCAGACCCACTCTCTATGTTGGAAAGTTAGACTCTCACCTCTACGCTTTGACTTCGCTTGTGCACCGTGGCGTCTCATTAGTGGTAAGTGCAGTATGCAATCCCTTTTCATCATTAAACTCATCATCCTCAAACATCAATATATCTACCCCGCTCCTCAAATAAATAAACAAATCACAGAAACGGCACATTAGAGCAGTTACCGAAGGGTTGATGTTGAGCCTGTGCTTTCTGGTACCATGGCAGCCCCGAGGACTGACTCTGGCACGGATTGATGGTCCGCTGACAGCAGGAGTGACGGTCAGTCAGAGAGGGGAATGTGAGATCACACCGTCCACTGACGTGCAGTATCCACCAGGGAGCAGCTTGAGAAACCGCTGGCTACTAATAGGTAATGGGATCCCCTAAAATACTCTGCCAGTGTCCACTGAGGGATCCAGCAGCTTAATGAAATCACCACATGTAGTTAAACTTAACGGTTTAGTTCAGAGCTTTAAAGAGGGATTCTGTGAATTATTATCCTCCCCATAGTAGACGGCGCTTTGAACTATCTCAGTTTGGAGAAACGGATTTTAATTCAGACCAGATTAACAAGTTATCATCTCGTCTCAGTGGAGCAAACATCAAAGTGGATTGCTGCCATCTTAAAACAGCTGCTGTCTCAAAAATCTTATGCCAGTTCATCCAAACTCCATTTTATAAATCAGCCAATTTCAGATTACAGTGCATGGTTATTTGTTGAAGGCGCACCAAGACTGCTACAGCTAGCTGCTGCTACTACGTATGCTAAACCTATAGAATTGTATGTAAATAACTGTCTTATGCAAAAACGACTGATGTATAAGTACTACAGTAGGTAAGATATTTAGTTTACAACCTTTCCACAAAACTTAAACTTTAAAAGATCTAAATGACCTCCCTAAGCTTGGAATTGTTCTATATATCCATCACATTAATTATCCCTGCCCTGATAACAAACTGATGAATCATATTTTTTCTTTGTGCTGAAGGTCATCATGAGCCCCCTCCTGTGGCGCACACCACCATGCTGAGGGATTTCCCAGCCACCCTGCAGAACTCTGGTGAAGCAGTCATCCCCCCTCGCTCTTCTGCCTCTCCAGTGTCCCCTGGATCCTACGACCATCAGCGCTACGTGAGCCATCAGTACTTTTCTTTCTTATTGTTGCAGTCTAAATCTGACTGTATATAAATGCTAACATCTTTGGTATCAGTTGCTCTGTATAGCTTGTAAAAATCCAATGACACAAACAGATTCACAAATATTTTATTTGATTTTTCCTACGTTTTTAGTTTCAGACAGCTTCTGGAAGCCATAGTGATGCTAATGCTAACAAGGTGGGGTCTGATGGCAAAGCAGCTGGGCAGGTACAGAAACCAGCGTCTGTGCTGCCTGTGCACATGACCCAGGACCGGCTGACGCTGGTCGTCCTGACAATCCTGCTGGGAGGATGGCTCACCTTCGTGCTCACGTTTCCCCTCGTGAGTTTATTGTGCTTCAGTTTGTGTGCAGTAAAAACTCAAACATTTTTTTTTCAATATTCTCTTTTCTGTATCTTGATTCTTATTAGCCCAAAGTTAAGACAGGAGTGAAACAAATACAGTAGTTTAGTTCTTCTGTTCAAATGACATCAGAACATTGTTAACAGCGCCGCCCACAAAGATCACAACCAGACTTGTTGACCACTGTCTTAAAAGGCAAACTGTCTCATGAACCACTGGACGGATTTTAATGAAACTCAAAAAAATAATAATTGGATTGCATCTACTATTAATTAACTTTTGGTGCCAACCTTACGGTAATCAAGATGGCTACCACAGCTGATTGACCTTAGCAAACACGAAAAAGGCTATAACTTGTCAGTTTGGCAGATATTGAGCTAAAATTTGGTGTGGTAGTAGCTGAGCATCATCTCCAACATTCCCAAAACAATCTGATTAAAATGAGTCTTCTTTGATCACAAAATTAACATTTTATAAGCTGAAGTGTAATAATTTAGATGTTTTACTCTCCATATTCCTACTGTATGTTTTCATTCAGTTTATAGAAAGATGAACAAACTTGTGAAAGTAATAGATCATCCCCTTAGATTTTTTTTTTTTTAATGTTGCAACTTCATGGTTGCAAATGAAGGTCTGAAGCACCTATGTCTTGTATTTTATGAGTTCAGCTTTTATGACCCATAATACTTTGGGGAAAGTGAGAAGTCAGATCCAGGAGCAGGTGAAGGTCAGTGTTTACAGTAGCTGTAGTTACTTTTCTTGTTACCGCAGCTTTTCTTCAGATAAAGCAGAGCTGAAGCACAGCAAAGAGGGACAAGATTTCAAAACCTTTTGACACAACTCCACCTTATCCTTAGGATTACTAACTTCTGCTTTGACATGCCTTGTGCTTGTGTATTTCTGCAGCGTAAAGCCCAGCAGCTGAAAGCTCAAAGGCAGCTGGAGGAGGCTTTTGAGTCTCGCTTCCATCAAATGCAGACAAACATTCAGACGGTGACCTTGGGTCCTGCAGACAGCAGCCTGTCTACTGACTCAGACATCGCAAGTGGAACATCCTTTCATGGTTTTACAGTGAAACAAGGTTTGTAAGCTCAGTCATCCAGGTAGATAACAACAAAAAAAAAAAAAGTTAAATCATGTCATCTGGACCCGTTTCTTTAAGTGAGAAACATTTTGTTTCCCATCCAGAGGAGTTTGTCAGTCTGCGGTCTGCCAACCAGATCTGTCCCATAAGTAGTCTTCATAAAAGCATCAAAATGTTATCCAAATATAGCTGAACTTTAGTTATAAGTAGAAAAGCATTATGTAACATGTAAAATACCAAAACAATAGCCTAAAGTAGCAAAAGGTTAATGAAAATAAGCACAAAATGCTAGTTAAAAGTTGCAATAGGCTATAGTTATCAGGAGCAAAATGCTAGTTTAAAGTAGCCAAATGTGAGCTAAATTAACAAAGTGCTAGTTAATAGTAGCAAAGCCCTTTCTATTAGTTGCAAATGCTAGTTAATAGTAGCTAAAACATAGTTTAAAGTAACAATACACTAGTTAAAGCAGTCAAACACTGATTGTTAGTAACAAAACACTTGTTAAAAAAGCTAAGTGTAAGTTTAGGAGCCAAGATGGTGTAGAGGCAGGGCAGCCGGCTCAGGACCGGAAGGTCCCGGGCTCGATCCCCGGTCACTGCATACCTCGTT
>JARVGV010000474.1:13279791-13290608 GCA_031762435.1 Hypsolebias longignatus
GTACTGTAAAGCGCTTTGGGGCCTCTCATGGGGGCTGGAAAGCGCTATATAAGTAAGCTCCATTTACCATTTACCATTTAAAAGACCAAAAAGCTAGTCAAAAGAAGCAACACGCTAATTAAAAGTAGCAAAATGCTGGATAAATATAGCAAAATGCTCGTTAAAGGTAGCAAATCATTTTTCTAAAATAACTAAAAGCTAGTAAATAGTAGTAAAAAACATATTAAACCAACCAAAATACTTTGAAATTTAAAGTAGTAATAATTTTTCATTTGTCCACTTTGTTTTTTGTTTTTTTTAATTAACACAAACATAAAAAGCACAAGTTTTGTTTAACACTTGACTTTCTGTGTTTAGAGTCTCTGCCTGCAACAAATGATGCTTCACTTAATAATGAGAGTCACAGCAGAAGCCTCTCAGATGCAGATAAAAATGATTCAAGTGACCACAAACCCACCAGAGGTAAGACACCAACACACGTCAACACACGTCTTATTTACAAATGACTCATTCATTATAGAAGGTTCTAACATCTGTATATGTAGATGGGTGAAAAGCATTTCTGAAGACCTAAACTGGAGGGGGTGGGGATCAGTGATGGTTTTATTAATTTTGTCCAACTTTTTGCAGCTGACAACAGTAAAGAAGTTTTTGTAGGAAAAATCTCCTTTGCTCCCTCCGAGGTGCTTGGACACGGAACAGCTGGAACGTTTGTTTTCAGGTGTGTGAATCATTTTAAACATCACTTTTACTCCTACAGAGAATAATTTTAGAGAAACGTTGTCGTTTTCAGCCAAACATTTGTTTTATTTAATTTTTTTACTTTAGAGGTAAATTTGATGGGCGCCATATCGCTGTCAAGCGAATCTTGCCCAAGTGTTTCGAGGTAGCAGAGCGGGAGGTGCAGCTTCTCCGGGAGTCTGACACGCACCCGAACGTCATCCGGTACTTCTGCACTGAGCGGGACCGCCTGTTCACCTACATCGCCATCGAGCTGTGCGCCGCGACGCTGCAGCAGGTCAACTGTTAGCTCAGGCCTGAACTTTAAACAGATCAACTCCCCCGATGTGACGCTAATGTGTCTGTTGTTGTTTGATTGTACTTTCTGCAGTACGTGGAGGAGCCATCCTGTTCTTTTGGGCTGAATCCTATAACTCTGCTGGAACAAACCATGTGTGGCCTTTCTCACCTCCACTCGCTCAATATAGGTCTAACCTACACTCACACCCTGTGCACACACCTGGACACACGAGACTTTATTAGATATACAAATCATTTTAAATCCACACTTAATTATCATTTTGAAAATCCTCTCTTCCTTCTTTTAGTCCATCGTGACCTGAAGCCTAGAAATATTCTCCTGTCTGGTCCAAATGCACTGGGTCAAGTTCGAGCCCTCATCTCAGACTTTGGTCTTTGTAAGAAGATCCCAGACGGTCAGAAGAGCTTTTCGCTGCGGTCTGGAATACCAGGAACTGAAGGTTGGATAGCTCCTGAAGTGCTGAGAGACACACCTGGAAGTAAACCAGTAAGATGCAAGCAAACACATCAAAATTTTATTTACCTAAAACTTAGACACCAGATTAATGACATAAAAAAAACTGAATTCTGATGAAATCCTCCAGATAGAGGGCAAAACGTTTCTATAAAAAAGAAACTGTCCAGACTGAGAATGATTGGATTTGGTACCTGGATGATTGAGCATGAACTTTGTTGTCTGAATTCATCTGGTTTATATTTGTTGCCTTCATCGTGCTTTCTCCTGTCATTTTTCCAGACAACAGCTGTGGACGTGTTCTCAGCAGGCTGTGTGTTTTACTATGTGGTCACCAGGGGGCAGCACCCCTTTGGAGACCCATTGAGACGACAAATCAACATCCTGTCTGGAGAATATTCACTCCTACACTTCATGGAAGAGATTCACGGTGAGGATTCAAGTACAAAACCTGTGAGTCTATTCAACAAAGTTCAGTCAGGTCATCTGGATGGTTTCTTTTTTTGTTGAGATGTCTCATCCTTCATCCAAAGGACTTCATCAGTCTGAGGAGCCACAAACAAACTCATTCCAACAAGCAGCACACTCATATAGTGGGCCAACCAGTGTGCTGGTGATGAGATGGTTTCTGGGGCCCGCCCTCCCCGCTGACTCCGCTATGCGAGTGTGCTGCTTGTTGGACTGAGTTTGTTTATGGCTCCTCAGACTGATGAAGTCCTTTGGATGAAGGATGAGACATCTCAACAAAAAAGAAACCATCCAGATGACCTGACTGAACTTTGTTGGATTTTTTTTTAACCTGGATTATTGAGCATGAACTTTGATGTTTTGAATCACTTTGGCTATGGCTGCCTCAGAGGAGTTGATGGTGGAGAGGGTGGGCCACAGAAACCATCTTATCACTATGAGTCTATTGCTTTTGTATATGGTCCTTGACAAAAGCAAACAGGTTTCAATCCGACTGAGGTGTGGACTGTAGCTGACAATGAAGCCCAAACTATTAATCCTCCATCACCATGCTTCACCAATAGTATAAATGTGACACTGGTCAAAACCTCTCATTCTGGTGTTTGGTTGGTCCGAAGTTTGTTGTTCCTGATGTTTATGGGTTTGATCAAATGCAGCTGGACCACCAGGCAGCTCTTCTAAACAAACCGTACTTGTTCAGTCATTTTTATTATTGTCTGAATATGAACTTAAAGATTTAACGTCTCAGGTCTGTAGAGTCTTAGATGTAATTTTTGTTTCTTTTTGATCCTGATGTTTTTGTTGTTGTTCTGGATAATCTTTGTCAGTAAAGTGAAAGACTCCAAATAGTTTGGAAATGATTTTCTAGCACTGCCAAGCATGCTGGGAACCAATAACTGCATCTGAAAATTAAAAAAAAAAAAAAAGTTTGGCATTACGTATTCTAATAACTCACACAAAACCTCTGCTCTAATAGAGCTTTTCACACCTATTATCAGTTAATCACGTGACTTTAAGTAGCACCAGGCTGCTAAAGGAACAGTTCAGATCTTTTACAGGGGCTTCCATGGAGTGATGGTGAACGCTTAAAATTTGAGTTTGTGCTTTAATCCTATGAAACATGTACCTAGTTTCCCCCCATACTGCTTCTTTATTTTGATGTGACATAAAAAAATAAATACTACAGTGTAATATTGGCACGTGTTTTTCTGTTAAAAAATATGTTATATATAATTTTATGTCATTTTAAAGATTTTGTCAGGACTGTAATTCATCATGCCCTGACACAGGATGGTTCAGAATTGAATTGTACTTTTCTTTCTTGGTATACCATAATTTGTGTCTACATTTTGTTGAAATTTGAAAATCATCTTCAGAACTGAGAGGGAAGGACCTCAGCATACTCTGACAGAACAATATGTGCCATTTATTCATTTCTCACAATGCCTGCATAAAAATGATATGAATCTAAATCTGCTGCGACAACTCAAGTTAAATTATATACATAGTTTTATCCATGACCAGCCTGACACTCGTGTGTGTGTGTATCATCTGGTAGATGATGTCATAGCGAAGGACCTGATCGAGCAAATGATCAGCGCTGATGCAAAGTCACGTCCCTCCACTGCCTGCGTGCTCAAACATCCGTTCTTCTGGAGCCCCGAGAAGCAGCTGCTCTTTTTCCAGGTCTGTTTAGTCCCTTTTTGTTTATTTGGTCATTTCAGCTGTATTAAAATTTGAATGGTTTGGTCACACGGTAGATGCTCCAAGGTAGACCAACACAAAAGGGATAATATGACTGATAATTTATTTTGAATATGTTTAAATATTACAACAAAGCAGTAAGAAAAAAAAAAAAACTGAACTCACCCTGAACAAGTTCATATCTTTTGATTTAGGGGTGCTGTGGAAAAAGTTATGAACATTTATATTTCTGCTTCTTACAGGCAACTTTTGAATGGCCTCAGTTTAGACAAATAGTTTATTCAGACAAGCTAATGGCTAGTCTGAGCGCAACCAAGACCAAAGTGAATATTTCAATAATAAATGTTTCATAATGTGAAACTGATGGTGATTTTGACATTGAAAAAGTTTTCAAACACGTTGAGGTTGGAAAACTGTTTCTTAGACTAGCTATTAGCTCATTAGCCAGAAATATGACATTTTTTCCTTCTAAATAAAAACATTATGCTAAATTGATTGTGATGTGGTTTATGAAACATTTTAATGAACTGTCCTACAGCTGTTGAGATTAAAGTTGCTTTAAGGCGACAGTGGTCCACTTTGATCTCAGTCCTGCTCAGATTAGCCGGTAGCTCGTCAACCCACTCCTCCAATCTGAGGTTGTTCAAAGCTCTGTCTGCAACACGTGTTCATAAAGTTTTCACAGAAAGATCTTCAAACGATTCTAACGGCCCCCCTTGAAGTCTTTTCTGCATTCGTTTGTTCTGAAAGGACGTCAGCGATCGCATCGAGAAGGAGCGAGCGGAGAGTCCGATCGTGCTGCGACTGGAGACCGCGGGAAGAACGGTGGTCCGAACCAACTGGAGGATGCACATTTCTGCGCCTCTGCAGACAGGTACCCACAGCAGCAGGTGCAGAACAACCCATCTGCAAACAGTTTGTAGTAACTTTTCTCCATGTGCACGTCAGACCTGAGGCGGTTCAGGACGTATAAAGGGAACTCCGTCAGAGATCTGCTCCGAGCCATGAGGAATAAGGTCCGCCCACTTCCTGTTCGGCTTCATTTGAGACGTTTAGACATTCGTTAAAGTTTTTTTTTTTTTTCATTTCTAACAGAAGCATCACTACCACGAGCTGCCGTCGGACGTGCAGGAGACGCTCGGCGAACTTCCTGAAGGCTTCGTCGGCTACTTCACCTCACGGTTTCCACGGTTACTGATGCACACACACGCCGCTCTGCAAATCTGCGCACAGGAGAGGCTGTTTCACCCTTACTATCTGCCACCCGAAGCCAAGTAGCTTTCACATGACGAGGCACTCCACAGGAAAAAAACCCTCCCTGATAGTACTCCATTATTGCTTTTGTAAAGCCTGTACTGTTTTAGGGGAAGTCACAGTGCTGCGAACAAGTATTTATGTCTTTGGTTGTTTTATAGAATAATTTATTGATTTTTAACTCTTCCTCACAAGGACTTTAAAACCTTTTGATAAAGACACTCCTGTTTTATTGGCTTGTGGGAAAATGTGTTTCTGGGAAGCGACTTATGGGAATAAGTTGTATCAGCAGTTTAAAACAAACAAACATCCAGACTCAACATTTTACAACTTTTACAGACTAAAACATGCATAATATTACATAAATTGTTTTTAACTTATGGGAATATGCACTGAGGTTAGCTTCAGCTGTTTGACAGCTTCTTTTCTTTAATCAAAATTGTTCAAATTAAATCAGGATTTAATAATATGAACAATAATAATAAAGTGTTGATTCGGAGACCCCCAAAATGACTGAGAAAACATGTCAATTCATCCCTGAAATGTCCAGTGTGGGTTTTGGTTAAATAAACTTTGTTGCAGCACTGTGGGTTGTTCAGACTCTCAAAAACTAATCTATCAACAACAAAAAAAGGAAAAAAAATAAAATAAAATTTAGCAGTAAATTTTTACCTGGCTGAATGTCAGAAAATAAACGTCATTCATTTAACTTAACGAGTTCAATGACTCGGGTTTCTGTTGCTGCTGCTCGTCTTATCTGTGCAACAAATTTCACAATATTTATCATCATCAGTGTGTATGTGTGAACATAGAGCTACACTGACAGCTGTGACGTTCATTTAAAGTAGTACACTGAGCATCATGGTCTTCTATCAGGTACAACATATTTGATGTTTTCCGGTTGACGGATGTAAAAACGTGCCGACCTGCTGACCCAGGTGGACGGTTCTGGTACGTTTTTGTGTTAATTGAACCACTCGGTCTTTGTAAGGCAGCATCAGCACAAGACATATCTCCATAATATTGGAAAAGAAACACAAAATATTTCCTGCTCCTGCAGGACGCTGGTGTGTTTGTGGTTCTTCAAATGAGTGAATGATGAAAATGGAACTTTTGTACTTGTTTTTTTTTTTTTTTTTTGGAACGAATGAATAAATTGATGCTTTGGATGTGCCAAAGAATGAACAAGTCTCGTCTGTTTTATGTGTCCAGCAACAGACCAAAACTGACTTTTTAGTTTAAAACTGTACTGTATTTTTTGGATTATAAGGCGCACTTAAAATCCTTTTACTTTTCTCAAAAATCGACAGTGAGCCTTGTGTATTAATTCTGTGCTTACTGACCTCAAACTGATTTTATGTGTTTATTGTGAATGAGTTGAATAAAGTTAGACTTATCTGTTTTGTTACGCTTAATGTGCCTTATGTATGAAAACAAACTCGTTCATTGATATTACACCTTATAGTCCGAAAAATACGGTAAACTTTAGGAGTAGATTTAACATTTTTGTTCATACGAATTATACAAATTTGATCTAAAAATTTGGACGTAAAAAGAATAATTTGGCCAATTTTATCACATGATCACATGGTTTTAATTAAATCTTATATCTTTTTCTAAATTTTAAACATGAATAGTACAGACTCTGCTTTAAGTCTAAAATGCTTTAATGTTTTTTTTACATTAAATCAGAGGAAGGATTTGTAGCTCTTTGTTGTGCAGAAGCTTCATTTGAAGGACTGCAGTGTAATCAGACAAATGAACGGACATTGGAGCTACATAAATAAACGCTGAGCGTTGCTGCAGTTTAAAGTTGACGATGATTCTCCAGATCCTGAATCAGCTCTGTCTCTAAAAATATTTCCCTCCAGTCAATCTGGTATGGTCTGGTTTTACTTGATGCTCAAACTGTATTCATTCCTTTGATGGTGCGTTCTTTGTAATTTTATTTTCAAAAACAATGTTACTTTCAGCTCAAACATTATTCAGACGATAAAAACGCAGGTTTAAAAACTGCTTTGAGTTCTTCCTGCAGGTGGAGACATCCGTCCAGCACATTTCTATTTTGCTTCTCAATTTGCCTTCTTTAAAAATTTGGAGAAACAGAAAAAAAAACAAAAAACGATGTTATTCAAATTTAAAACATTGTATTTGCTCGTACTTCCTAACTTAATCTAAATGGCTGAACATATTTTACTTATTTTCCTCTCAAAGCACATTGTGCTCCAGAAGAAAAACAAACATAAAAACATCCTGTGGATCTGACAAAATGTCAGACGTGAGTTTATGCGACTGTTGGCGTGAGCTTAAACAGAAGAGCTTTAATAATGTGCTCCAATGTGTCATGGTCCAATCACCACCTAATGAGACACTAGTTGTTTATAGTTCGCTGCATGACTCAACCGTTTGACCAGACCGTGCGTGTACGTGTGTGTTGCACTCTGCTCATTAAATATCAGAGTTCAGCTGCAGGTCCAATCATAACAGCCTCAGGGAAACATCAACTTAACCAAAGTCATGAGACTACATGTACTTGTGCACACACCCACACACACACCAGATTAACATGTGAGTAAACTCTCCGTGCATCAGACTGGTCCAAGGCTCTCTGAAACTTTCATGTGTTCACCATAAGTAATACAAAACACAAAGAGGGAACATCATTGAGTTGATTTAGGCCTGGTGACAGAGGATAACAGGAAGAAGTTTGATCAGTCTTTCCACCGACTTCCTGTTTTCTGGTGCTTCATGTATAAAACTATAGTGAATGGACTGTACTTATATAGCACCTTTCTATCTAGTCAAGATACCCAAAGCACTTTACACTACAATCTGTGCCCTCATTTACCCATTCATACAGCACTCTACTAGATCTCTACAAAGCTAATTGAATCTATAGAGAATAATAAGAGCTTTAGATCACATTCATACACCAATGGGACACACATCGTGTGTCTTGCCCTATTGGAGGACGACTGCGCTAATCACTCAGACACAGCTGCCCCAAAAACTAACAAGCGACACAAGTGGTAGGAATCACGTTCGAGGCGTTTAACTGTGCTTTTAATGATGGTTGCTAAGGTATTCCCTTGGGCTGCTTCAGTGATTTACAGTTGCTAAGGTGCCGGATTTCTTCGAGCTAGCATTGTGTTTCTGATACGTGGTCACTCCGGTGTTCCAGCAGGACATACACAGTGCAATTAAAGCTCGTTGTTGTTAGATTCTTGTTGCTACAACTGGTAAGGGGTTAGTTGGTGGTCACTATGGTTGAGAGTCTGTTCAGTGATGTCGCTAATGCCGTTTTTTTTTTTTTTCTCCATTGTCCGGTCTCAACACAACTGCCTTAGACTCTACTTGGGTCTACACGGTCTCAGTGGTTTTCCATATAACATGTGCTGCATCGTCATAGCGCAACCGGCCAGAACTTCTATCCAAGGCAAACGGCAATGGACAAATAAAGTGAAATAGTCACACAATACCGTCCTCTGCCAGGGTTTCTAAAAATGCCGTGGCTGAGTCGAGGTCTGCTTTTGTAATGTCTCAGAGCCTGAAAATCAAGTCTATTAGGTCCAACCCCTGAATCCTATCTTCAACCATTAAAAATGGAAATGTCTGCACCGTCTGATACTATGGTGTTGGTTTATGTTGTAATTTTAATGGATATATATAATTTTTCTTTCAAGTAAACGACAAAAAGGAATGCTGTGGTGCTGTTTTATAAATTGGGTGGGTTTAGATTCTTACGAAGGAGATGCTCCTGACTGACATCACTCTCGAGCCGACCAATAGCCTGAAGTCTGCTGACAACAAACTTTTGGCTTGACTCAGCTCGCTGAATCTGCGCCAAGTCAAGTGCCTAGAAAAAAAGTGAGACTGTTTAGTCCTCCATGTTGGGAGATCAGAGCACATTTGGTTGGTAGCTGCCTGCGTCTAGAAGAGAGCCCGATTCAGGAGGTAGAAAGATATATGGCCATTAGTTAGTATTCAAAGTATTCACAAACGTGTACAACTTAAATAATATAGAACAGAAGTTATCCATGTCTGACAGTTGGATGTAATGTCCTTGAACGCAGCATTACATTTGTGAAACTGGAGCACTAAGGTCATATTCATGCTTGTTCAGTCTGAATGTGTACATTAGAATAACTATTTATGTATTAGTGAATTCTGTGGTACATATAAATATCTTGTTGTACACTTTTCTGAATATTTATCTCCATAGTTCTAGAATTATAGAATTAATACTTATCTCTGCATTCTAGAATTGCACTGCTCAATGTGGCTGCATGTTGGAGTAGCTCTCTTCCATTCATTCTGAGATTTTGCTTTTGAAACTTTAATCCCTCTTCTGGATGTAAATAGCATTTTTTTGGATGATTACTTCTTGATCAGGAAGTATTTCATCCTGAAATACTGATTTCTGATGCTGTGCAGCTGGAAGGATGTTTACTGAAAACTTTTTTTTTTTACTTTTGGACATTTGTTATGATGCTTAACTATAACAATAAGATGATTTTCTACAACTGGGAGCTGCTGATACCCCAATTACAGCCCCAAACCCCAAATGAGTTGAAAAGGAGGTGCCGTGGATGCATTCCTGTCTACCTGGAGGTGGTGCTCGAGTGCCTGACCGCCAAGATCTTGAAGGTAGCGGGAAACACAGCTCGTGACAGCGGGAGGACCGAGATCATCCCCCGGCACCTGCAGCTAAGTCCACGGTGATGAAGGTCTTAGAAGGCTGCTGGAGAAAACGGCCATCGCTCGGGGAGGAGTTCTTCCCAGCATTCAGGCAGTCCTGCTGCCCAAGAGGACCGAGAGGTCTGCTGGTCTTTGTAGATGGATCGGCATCTGCAGCCAGTTTCTTCTGAACTGTTGTGGGACGGACTGCTACAAGAGATACTTCCTACCCAAAGCCATCAGCATCTAGAACTACACTAATGAAACCAGGATGATGAGCTACAACAATTAATTTCCCTTTGGCAATAATAAAGTGTTTTTAAAATGAACTGAATTGGAGACCCACATTGAAAAGGTCAAGTGTTGTTCAACTAGTAACAGATATCCAGGCGGCAGGGGGCCATGCCCCACATAGGAGACTGTGGGGGACTCAAGATCATGCCAGAAGCTTAGTAGTACTTCTACTTCCTCAATAGTCGAGTTGTATTATTCTCTTTGAGCTCCAACAAAGTCCATGGTTGAGACTGAGGACCTCACCAAACCATTTGATCAGTGTCTGTATCAATGGCTGCCTCTTTTCTCTTGCTGCTATACATTTGGTCTCTGCTGTGGATCTTTTTTAATGAATGACAGGTTGATTTTGACCCCATTACAGTCAGAGTAGCTGCTTCCCAACAAGAAGCTCACAGGTTCAACACCCAGACTATTTGTGCATGTTCTTCCCATTCATGTGTGGGTTTTCTCCAGGTACTCTGGGTTCATCTAACAGATGTAGGTCATGTATGTTAGGATGATCTAAACTGTCACTGGGTGTGATTTAGAGTGTGACTGGTTGTTTCTCTGTGGGTCTGTCATGGACCAGGGTGTAGCCCACCTCTGGAGACAAACACCAGCTATCCTACATGGACAAATGTGTTCAAGCAGATTTCAAAGAGAAAAATGTTTTTGAAGGAACAGAAGAGATCTGAATGTACTGTGGCTTTTTTTTAATTTTTTTTTAGGATAAATGTTTGTTTTTTTTGTCTCTGAACAGGAAAATAATTTGTCCTCCTCTTTCGGGACGTCACTGTCTGAAAAATATAAAACTAAATGTCTGAAAAGTAGGACTGGAGGCTAATTTAATATTTGTTCAATCTTAAAGACGCACAGTTTAACACTCAGACAGGCTCGTAAAATATGTAGCAAATTTACAGAAGTACCATTTTAGTTTTCTCCTTTT
>JARVGV010000474.1:13321677-13336607 GCA_031762435.1 Hypsolebias longignatus
CCGACTTACGGCAGAATCGAGTTACGAACCGTTCTTAGGTCCGGAACCCGTTCGTAAGTCGGGGACTACCTGTATAATAAACTGTTTACCGGTGCACTGCTAATACGTTCAATCCAAACACAGCTCACTTTAATTACAGTCACTCTAACTGGACTTTAGTGTTAATGAAGTGTTGGACTTCATGTGCACTGTGCTCGTGTCTGTCACAAAGATGATGTCTGAAAGAAGCTGTGAGGCGCTCTAATGCCAGACTGAATGCCATGGCTACAACAGACTGGTGAAACCTTTGTTATGTACACATTCCTGCAACAGGCAATAAACAAAGGTCTCTTCAGTTCAGGGGTCATCAGCAAAAGGTTGCACTCACACATAACATCGACAATCACCTGTCACGCACGTCTGCAGGGTCGGTGGACGTCTGGCTCTCTTGTCTTTCCGTGCAACGCACCGTCGGCTCTGTTAAACCCGATCTTTTCAGCCCAATCAACGTGACGAATCAGCGCTGGGTTTGTGAGGGAGAAAGCTCCGCCTGATTGGCTGTTTGTCGCAGTTAATGAGCGTCGTACATTAATCTGACGTTAACTAATTCTATATTTCACACGAAGGCAAAAAAAGCAACTACTGTATTGAGCTGCTAATTAAAAAGAAGAGAGGTGAACACGCCTGACTGAGATTGAACTTTAGTCTGAAACACTAAACGTCGTGACATGTCTGTACACAAACGTGGATTTATTTACATTTTTACGTTACAGATTAATGAATGAACTCGTGCTTCTGTTTGCAAAGCAACCGTACATCCTCTAGTGCAGAGCTGCAATCAGATATTCTGTTGAGTTTAAGAGCTATTTTTATGCTCTGATGATGCTGATGAGAGACAGCAGTGGGATATTTTATTAAAACTCGCTCTTGACGTCGGCTTGGTCCTTAAGAGCAAATAAACTTACTTTGTCATACGTTTAAGATAGTAACAGAGGTTTAGACACTACAGTACTTTATTTTCTCAATAGGTTATTTCTGATGCACACTTAGAATATCTATCACCAAACAAGCCTCATATTGTTGTACTTATTCACCGACTCCCCATACACATATATTGAGTCTTAGCAATTGAAACTCTGACAGTACTTTCAAAAACACATGCAGAATTATACTGTACTCTGTTATCAAATTAATCTTTAATTTGTACCATTTTCAAATTACCCACAAGTCTCCCATTTACAACAAACTTCCACTTTATGTGGGTGAATGTTTGAATGTTTATAATTAAAAAAAAAAAGTACAGCCAAAAGCTTGAAGTGGAAAAACAAATGCAAACCAATTGCAAATACAAAAACGTTTAAGTAAAATGAACACCAAACTGCAACTGGTTCTGCTGAGACAACTTGTGATGATGGAAACCAGCGCTTAATTTGAGCCGGATCCTGCCAGAACAGGATCTGGGAACTCTCAGGTTTACTAATAATAAAGTTATGAACAAATATGACTGTCTTGAACAAATAAAACTGAAATTGGATATGTAAACTTAAAATAATTATATAAACACTAATTTTAAACACAACAGCCACTTACTCCTTAATATCACATACAATCATCTGCTACTTCAAGTGAAGCCACCTCCACACTTAAAAAAAAAAATCTCAGCCCCCAAAAGAGTGGTGGGGGTGAGTGCCTGGAGGTTTCACATGCGGAGTCGGACAATGAATTCAGTGGAGAAGAGTCGGCTCGGAACCATCAAGTAAGGGAGTGGGGATGTGAGTGTTTACATGTGTAGGTAAACGTAGATGTTTAACAACCCGTTAAATTACAACAAAATGCAGGAAATGGCAACAACTTTATTGAAAATATACCCCCCACTCCCAGCCAGCCCGCCCACTATTTGTGTTCCAGCATCGATCGGTTTACAAATTAAGACCTGATGGAAGCCAGAAGTAAATTTTGTTAAAGTAAATTTTAAAAGTAAACTTTGTAAAAATAAAAATTTCAAAGCTCTTTTTCTGAATCTTAGATATTTTTGTGCAGAATGTGAGAAAAAGAAAAGTAACAAAAGAGGTAAATAATGTCCACTGGACTCTGTTGCTCTCTTTCAGGCGTAGAAATAACTCATCAGTACCCAAAGCAGAAACATCATTTACACGAGTTTGTCTGCAAGTTAACAAACAACGTGAGGTTGTTAATCTTGACGTCTTGCATGAAACAGTTGCTGCTGTTCTAAATGAGCCACAGATTATCATCCGTTAAAAGAAACACATGAACAACAGGTGCTGCCTCAAACAAAACCCAACAGGGAATCTGGTTGTAATCTACTCACCAGCTGGAACTCTGAGCGACGTGCGTAGGCCTCCTGTATGCCGGTGTCTGCCCAGAGCGCGCACAGCGCCATCACGTACAGCTGAAACTCGCTTGGCTCGACCCCAGAGGCGCCCACGCGCCCCTCCCACGACATCACCAGCATGCCCTGCTTCTCGTTCTCGCAGCTCTGCCAGCTGATGCCCAGTTTGTCCCGGGCATCCACCAGCACACGCACGCCCTGCGGACACAACAACGTTACGCACAATCAGAGCAGAGAAGCAGCAGCTGCTTTTCTTCAAGTCAGCAAACACACGATGGCTCGCACGTGAAATTAAAACTACAACAGATAAACAAATGATAACTTTAACATAAACGTGTGTAAGAAAGTGTGACTGGGGGGGTTGTTTTTAAGAATTACGTAATCTGATCTGGCGTGCACCTATCAACAAGTCCCTGCTTATTCATGTAGGCTTTCGTAACGTTACGAGAACATAAAATACAGTACATAATATCATTCTTAAACCTTGTAATATTGCCTATAAACAAAACAAATACTGTAAAATTTGTATCTCCTGGCCTTCTGTCAACACAACTTTTACAGCTCTCTTCTGTGAGCTTCAGCCTTTTTGCCCCCATCATCTAAATCAGTGGATCTCAAACTGGGGTCCCCGGACCGCTGGGGGTCCACGAGATGCTGCTTGGGGGTCCGCAAAAAAAAATTATATATACATTTTAATTTTTTTTACAAGCATGTAGATGTTTAATAACCCATTAAAATATGCCAAAAGGCAGGAAATCACATCTACTTTTACTTAATTAAAAATTTTCCGGGGGAGACCCCACCCCCCGCTCTCTCACTAATTGCATTCTGTCATTGATCAGTTTACAAATGAATCCCTGTTACTTGGTGAGACTACTGCTGTTCTGTTCAGTTTTATGTAAAGAGTTTTCTGCAATAATTCGAAGAAGTGGCAATGCATTAATTATGTTCATTATGTGAATAGGTAAAGTTTTAAACTGGTTTTTGACGCTGTTCCATTTTCTCAAAACTGTCATTTTTGGAAGCTGAAATTAAAAATTTTGTTAAACGTGTGTTGAATGAAAAATACCCCATGTTTCAAAATATAAAAATTGTATTAACACTATTAAAGAACAGGTCGTAAATATTGATGCTACACAAATATTTCCATTGCATCAAAGAGACAAACTGAAAAATGTTATTTAATAAACATGAGGGTTATGAGTGGGTCCCTGAACCCAAAGTCTGAGAACACCGGATTTAGTCTTAGTATCACCCCAAAGCTCCAATCCAGCAAAATATTACACTATTTGTTAAAAACCTTTTTTAATGGATTGAGACAATTGCAGGCAATGTGACAGTGTGGTCTTAGCATGGATGTGTAAATACATGTCTATGTTTAATCTGCCAATGACTCATGACCACCTGATCTCTTTGCAATGTCAAGTCGAGTCAAGTTTATGTGCTCAGTTTAATCTCACGTTCAATAGGTTTTGTACGCCCACAACATCAACATTACCTGATCCAGTCCAGTTCCTTTTCTCTGCAAATTTAAGAAATCCTATAAAACCTTCCCAAACAACCCGAGAAAAGATTTCCCTCTTAAGACAGATGGGTGTGCAACCAAAAGTGTGAGTAGAAAGAAAGGATTTGCTGGTTAATGTGATGTGTGTTTGTGTACACACATGCACACACGTGCACAATCTGACCGGGAAGTCCTTCATGACTCATGTTGTGTGCTTTTGAAGCTAGTCCCACATCCAAGAGCTTTTCGGTCGATGTGAACGTGTATTTTAGTGTTTTACGAATAAATGAGATGGATAAAAACCACAAGTGAGGAAATTACACACCAGCGTTCAGAGTTAAATATTGTGGTGAATATATTGGTCGTAAAAATAAAACATAAAATAAAAAATAAAAAAACAGTGGCAAAGTTCATGTAAGCAAGCATTGAGTCACATCCAAACTGCAGTCTTTGTTATTCTTGGCCTGCTCACATGCCCTGCATTGATTTCCTAATCTCAGCAATCTGTTGCGTAATCCCTCAATGTGATGTCTGGCTCTCTTCCTGCTCACGTGAATTAAACAGCTGTTTGGTTTCCTGTTGGTTAGTGTCCGTTTGGCCTCGTGTCTTCTTTTCGCCCGGTGAGAAGTAATCTGTCCCCCACACCAATGTGAACAAGCTGATGTTTTGCGGGGACGATCAGCTGATCGCAGTCAGCTTGTGGAGTCGGGAAATATCACATGATTCCGTTTAGGAGGCAGTGAGTCTGCGCTGAGGTGGTCACGGGTTACTGAAGGTGAGCCGGACATGTTCAGCGTTTGAACGCTCTGCCAATTACAAACAGAAACAAATGCCTTTATTTGCTAGCTTTGTGCAAATCAGAGCCAAAAAAAAAAAAAAAAATCACATTAAAAATAGGGTTATAGATCAAATATGCCCAGAACAACAGTGCACCACCTCTATTAATCCTGAGGAACCTTTTCTATCAAACAAGGGATTTGATTTGTTAGACCTAAACTTGACCTCCATTTTTCCTATTAACTGCCATTTCTTACTGCATTACTGAACAAAACAACTTAATAATAAAAAGATTTATGTTCTGTCTGTGTTCTTCTTTGTGGGACTATTTTCCCACTCTTAAATCACATGAAAATAAATAAATAAATCCTGCTTTAAACTATTTGGTGCTTTGAGTTGATTTTCTCACTGTTTTGTCCTTCCTATAACCCAGTTTTTAACAAACTTTGCTCTGACTATAACTACGAGACGCGCCAAGTAAAAAGGAAACATGATTTTGACAGAGGTTTAGATTATTTCTCACGTGTGCCCAGCTCAGAGTGTCCGAATGCTGGAGCCTAAAAACATGAATATCTAAAGTCTGAAATGATGATTTCTAACAGTCCTGGTGTGATCAGCACCATTAGGAGCAATTATCCTCAGCAAATGGCAGATTGACTGAGCCCTGCTACATTTGTCACAGTGCGGTAATTATCAAGCAGCTCTCGTCCGGCGTTAATGTTGCCGATGCAACAACTCGTGCATTTTGTCACCAGGGAGCCCTTGTGAATCATCGGGCTCCAAGTGATGCAAACAACAAACAATTGATCATCTTTTTATGCTTGAATACCAGGATTTTCAACAAATGATTCAACGACTGACAAAAAAGTCAGCAACAGATAAATGAGGGCTGTCAGATCTGAGAAATAAGATAACACATACAGCAATCTCTGATACTTCGCAGTTCGACTTTCGTGGTTTTTCCAACGTAAAATTGTACACAGCACACAATTGTCAACTTTAATATTGCTCACGTATTTGGGAAGGTACGGGATAAAAAGTTAACGGGAACCAACCAATAGGACAAAAAACAAAAAAATACTTCAGGATAGGTGCCGCCATTTTGTAGTTTTCTTCCAATAAGCTTAGACTGTAATGCAATTCAAAATAACTACACAGCCCAGAAGCCAACAGTGCTTCAGGCCACTGCTTTCTGCTGAAATTCAAAGAACAGCAACGGAGGGAGCAAACGCCAGTGGAGAAACAGTTGTGGTAAAAATATTGGTAGTTTTGCAACGTAAAGTCAGAAGTAACGATCTACTGTATCTATTAAACTCACAGAACTGGCAGGAAAGTCACAAATAATCCTTCAAGTTGTAGTATTTGCATTGGCGAATACCCATAAAGTTTTTTGCAGTACTGTACCGTACATGTATGTTGTTAAAATTACTTAGGTTTAAGAGTTTAGAACATGGAGGGGTCGAGATGGGGTAGAGGTAGGGCAGCCGACTTGGGACTCGGAAGTCCCAGGTTCGGTCCCCAGCCATTCCCACTTGTCGTGGTGTCTCTGAGCAAGACACCTAATCCCTAATAGCTCACTGGATGCCTACATAGCTGCCTACTGCTCCACCTGGGTGTATCCCAGGTGCGATGGGTTGAATGCAGAGAACTAATTTCGCCATTGAATGGGAACATACAATGAAAACACATAGCACTTATTACATTGTTAACAACATTGCAAGTGTGTGGGAAGGGTTTATAAAGCCTTAATACAGTAACTATAACATCCCTACTTGGCAGATTTTGACCTGTCGCAGGTGTGTCTGGAACATAACCCCGCGATAACTGAGCGACTACTGCACTCACTTTAGAGAAGAGGAAAAACACTAACCTTGTGGTTTCTTTTATCAAAGTTCATGCTCAAGCAGGTTAAAAAAAATCCAACAAAGTTCAGTCAGGTCTTGTGGTTGTTAGAACTTTTAATCTAGTGAAGAGGCAAAAGGATATGTTCAAGTAATCCAGAAGCAAACCCATCATTGCCAGCAGCTGATTTTAGTTTTTTATAGTTCGACTCCTTTATGTGCGAAACAAATGGTTGTAGACTCACGAGGACGCTGGACGTGTAGTTAGAGAATCAAAGAGAAGCGACGCATCTTCTATTTTTCTTGTCCTCTATAGCCAGAAGTGTTCCCCACCTGTGTGTTCTCTGCCATCTGTACCACTCCTTCCACTGTTATTATGTTCCCACAAAGGGTGGGGATGGTCTACACCTGGCAGGTGAAACTGATCCTCCACTTCCTACCATCCACAAAGGATTTGGCACAATTCTTTGTCTCATATAATTATGAACCGTGCTGTTATACGTTGAATGGTGGTTTTTAAATAAAACCCAAACAGACAGGTATAGCGCACACCTTGAACTTCACGATTAGGCTCAATATGTGTAGGCCATTAAAAAGGTGTACAAACGTGTCTACGTAATACTCTGTGAATAGATGTGAAAAATATGAATAGTGTTTCTGGTTAGAGGTGTTTTGCTTTAAGATTAGACAGTTGTTAGTTTTTAAATAATGTATTAAAAGGAACTAACACATCTTGCTAAACCTCAGGAAGTTAAAAGTAACTCAACAGTTTGCTAGTTTCTGTTCCCACAGTAGCCCTTTATGCTTTTCATGCTCTGATGAAGGGCATTAGGCCAAAATGTTAATGTGATTGTCTCTAACCTGGTCCAAAATCAACTAATGAGTCAACCGTGTTCTGAAACTGAATGTGTGTGCAGCCCGTCAGCTTTAGGATATTTTTATTTTTGAGATTTCTCACCATCACAAACAACAAAACACAGAGATAGTACACCATCGAGGAGATTAGCTGACTCTTAACGTTGTCTTAGCTTCATGCTAAAAAGGGATGAGCATTTTATTTTATTTTCCAAGTCTAAACATTAAAATATTTATATACAGTATAAGAGAAACATTTGCATTTCTGCGATAATTCAGTCTGAATGCTCATCACTGATTTTTTCTGAAAGCTGCTGCAGACATTTCAACACCGAAACATTAATGTAAGTTAAATTTGAACAGCTGACATTCGCTGAAAGCAGGAAAATAAAAGCAGAAACAAAACAGCAGAAATGTGCAGAAAAGGCTGAATAGAGCAGAAATGAACAGAATGAGCTGAAATAGACAGAAAGGCTAACTAAACAAAAAATAATAATCTGAAATTACATAAAAAATTGCTGAAATTAGCAGAAAGAGACTAAATGGGGCATAAAAAGTTGACATTTTGACAATTGACACATTTTGACAAATGAGGCAAAAGCAGTTGACAACATTTCTTAAATTTTCTAAAATTTGCAGAAAAATACATAAAAAGAAACTGAAAAGACAAAAAAAAAAAAAAAAAAAAAAAAAAAAAAACTGAAATTAGCTGAAAGAAGCTGAAGGAAGCTAAACGGAGCAACATAAAATGCTGAACCAGAACAAAAGCTGAAATGAGCAGTAAAAATTGTAAACAGCACAAAGGTTTTGAAGGATGTGGAGAGCTCCATTCATGGCAGAAAAAGCTGAATACAGAATTTCAAAAAGTAAAAATTGCACTAATATGAAAAGTCATAGCAGGAACGTATTGAATGTACTGAATGTTTTGAGAAAAGAATGGTTGAAATATCACAGAATTAAGGAAATAAGTTACATGCTGAAATATGTACAGAAGAAAAATGGACCTCAACTGCGTAAATTATTAATAAACATTCACACAAATATTGAAAAGAATAATTAGTAACTGAGCCATCTAGCAACTTAAATCAAATACTTTCTCAGTGATTTTCTAAAGTCCCAACCACATTACTGCAGATAGTTTTTAACATCTTTTTTCTCTGTCCACACAGTTTAAAAATGTGAATTCCAAGAACAGATTTTTGACTGGAAAATAACGACTCAGTTCACAGCTCTGTAAAGAATAACATACAAGAAAATTAACAATATGAGACTAGTGTTCCCGCATAATTTTTTTTATTTTATTTTGTCTTCTGCAATATGGATCTGTGCAGCATATAAAGCTGAAAACCACTGATTTTCCATTAAAATGTGTCTATTTCATGTGTCCGCATGTGCTCAAGACTTGTAAGAAACATTAGGAGGAAACAGTTTGCAAATGCAAAGTTCTATAAAGTATAGGAACAGCACTGCATTTTTCATCTATAATAAAACATTTAAAGAGACAGTAAACCTGTGTAAGAATTGAAAAAATAAAAAATCAAAGTTTGCAGCTGAACCACTCAGGCTGCGGTCTAGACACCGTCTGATGGTACGGCTGCAAACTCACACACGACTGCCACATCTGCTAATCTAATGTTGAACAATAAATGCAGGTTTCTGAAGAACATACGTTGCTATTAGCAAAAGATTTTCATGTCAGGGAAGGATTTGCTGACTTCAGCAAGGAAAATGCCAAACCACATCGGCACGTTTTCTAGTGGAAAAGTCTGAGCTGGCATGTTGATGTTTTTTAATAAGCAATAAGACTTTGTACTAATTTTAATTACTTGCAAATGGGTTATTAGCTTTTGTATTTAATAATTTCATAAATAAACTGTTAGTGTTTTGTGTAGAACCTCAAACACTGGTATGTGGATAAGGCAGATATGCTGAATTGTAGATATGTGTGTGCGTACAGTGTGTGTGTGTGTGTGTATGTGGGGTGTGGGGATTGTGTTTGTTATCTGGCCTGAGACAGAACCACCTCTTGTATTTGGGGGAGGGCTGTGAATACTGTCTTGTCTGTGTCAAAGTGGAGGCTCTTATCCTCCTTGTCTGGGCGGTGTGGCACTCAGGGCGGATGTGCTCATCCCTCAGGAATAGTCTGGTATTGTTAGCTGGTGAAGGAGGCCCAGCCATGACAGCAAACAAAGGGACAGCTCACACACACACACACACAATTCAGGGTAAAAATATGCACTATGTCAACACAATGTGTGTGTGTGTGAGAGAGAAAGAGAGTGAGCGCCTCAGATGTGATAAAACATGAGGACATAAAGAATTATGGTCATTTTTTTACCATTATGGTTTAATTGGGTTGTTGTTTTGTTTGTATCTCGAAAACTTTTTGTTGTTGTTGTTGCAGTAATGGGTCATTTAAAACAAAAATGGCATTATCTTCCAAGGTCAAAGTTCACATCTGTCTGCAAACAAAGACAATTTGCCATTGCTTTCATTCACTTTCTACAATAAGTGGTGAGAAGTTTTAGATCTGTGCAGCTGAGAATAACTTTAATTTCCCCTCAAGTGAAATCAGCTCATGTTGCCTTCAGGGCCCGTCAGGATTTCTCCACTCCTCAAAATGACCCCCTTCTTTGATCTGGACCAGCTTCTTTAAACTCGTCTTTAAACTAAATAAACTGGTCCAGATAACACGATTTAAACTTTTTTAAATTATCTACCTGGATGATTGAGCTTTACAACCGCTTTTACCTTCAGTATGTTTTCATAGATGGTGTCCCGGAAGTCCAGGAGCGCTTTCTGGTCAAACTCCTGCCCGTTAATGATGCGCATCTGCTTCAGGAATGTGGACTTTCCGCTCTCTCCGGCCCCGAGGAGGAGGATCTTCACCAGCCGCCGGACGGCTCTCCTCTCCCGGGCGAGCATGGCGTCTATCGCCCGGCTCCGGCGCCTCGCCTCCCGCTCCTGCGCCGCGTCCCTCTGCGGGCTTCCGTCCTTGCTGCCGCCCGGCTCCCGGCTGGCCTCGGCCGGGAGGAGACAGCGGCTCAGGGTGCGGACCACTCCCGACATGGCGAGGCAGTCGTGGGGAAACTGAGAAAGTTTAGCGAAACTCCCGTGGGAAAATGTTCATTCTAAGTTTTTTTGACCTCTGGGTTGGAAGTGGCCCAGTTCGGCTGCATTCACGGCGGCGGGCAGAGCGTCTCCAGCGGGTAAATCAATATTTAGCGGGCGAAGCTGTTATCTTGAGTTCAGCCGGCCGTGTCCATCTTGGCTAGACCGCCCCATCATCAAAAAATTAACTTTCTGGATGGAGAGACGAAACCTGAAACAAAATCTAAGCGCTTAAATATCCAAACTAAAGCCAGACAACATCAGTTAAACTGACTTAAAGTGTCCAGCCGAAGAAAAACAGCGCTTCAGGCTGCGGGACGGTCCATAAACCAGCGAACATCCAGCGGGTTGTGAACTTCAGAGCAGCACCCCTGCGGGCGGAGGTGGGACGATCACCGTGACGAAGGGGGTCCGGAGAACTACCAGGGTTCACCGATAGAGGGCGCCAGAGCTCAACGACCGGATTGTAACTGAGCGTCAAGTCAATTTTATTTATAAAGCACATTTAAAAAGCAGCTGTTACCAAAGTGTTTAACAATAAGATCAAATCAGCAGATAAAAATAAGATTAAATGAAAAGCATCAAAAATAAAAACACAAAAACAATGAGAAACAATCGTTTCTTCTTTATACAGGTGAATCCCATTGTGTCCCGGGGACTCATTTACAAGAGACACGATTTTAACAGAGTGATGACAATCATTTAAAAAAAGGCATAAAAATAGAGAGGAACACATAAAATGGTATTAAAAAAGAAACGAAAACAGCTAGGTTGAAAAGTGATGTAAAACACTTAAAAACAGGAACACGCGTCTGCGTTGGTTTTTGCCAGGAGCGTAGCAGATGTTTGAAGCCACTTAAAGAGGTCAAGGTCGAGAGCTTTGGATCTTTTTGCAAGATGTTCCAGGAAACAGAAGTGGAGTAAGAGAAGGCCCTTTTGCAGAGTTCAGTCTGCATTGAGGGAACACTGTAATAATGTCCTGAGAGTGCACGCTGTGGCTGCACTCTCACACAGTACCATGTAGGAGGAGATGTATGAAGGCAGCAGACCCAGAAGTGATTTAATAAAGAAAATGCACCAGTGAGAGAGTCTGCATGTAGTCAATGATGACAAACCAGTGAATACAGGGTGCAATGACGGGTACGGTAGTTACAGCCAGTTATGAATCTTAGCGCACCATGATAGACAGTGTCCAACATCTGCAGGGTGTTTTGTGGCGTTCATGTAAATAATGTCAGGGTATGTAATCAAATTGTAAATCAAATCACGTGTTGAGCATCAGTGAATACTGGTGTGTTTTTAAGAGATTTAAAGGGAGTGAAGTGGCCTGCCTGATGTTGAGGGGCAGATTGTTCCAAACTTTAGGGCCAATTACAGAAAAAGCCCAATCTCCTCTGAGCTTCCTCCTGGTTTTTGGTACAACTAAAACCAGCTGGTCAGATGATCTCAGCGCCCAAGAAGGAACATAAGGTTGAAGTAGGTCAGCGAGGTATGAGGGTGCAAGGTCATTAATGCACTTAAATCAACAGGAGAATCTTAAAATCAATTCTGATACAACACAGGGAGCCAGTGAAGGGAGGACACAACTGGTTAAATCAAACCTACGAGTTCTTGTTAAGAGCCGAGCTGCAGCAGTTTGGATGAGCTGGAGACGTGAAAGGGAGACCTGACTTACCCCAACGTAAATGTTACAGTAGTCCAGGTGGGTTGTAACAAATGGACTATTTTTTTCAAGGTTTATATTGTATTCTGTGTAATATTCATTGGAGCTGGTAAATCTGGATCACTTTATGGATCTGGGTTAATTTGAATCAGTCACTAGTGAACCGGTTCACTGGAGTCGGTCACGCTGCATCGTCCCTTCCACCTTTCCTGGATCCACTCCTACTGAACCTGACAACTTGTTAAAGGTTTTTGTAACTTGGAACCTGAAATCTCCAAACCAGAAAAATCAACAGGCAGACCCCGAAAAGTTGGAATTCCAGAAATTTGGAGGTTTATGACTGACGTGGCTGCCTCGTGCATGAAAAGCATTAGCTACAGTAAAAAACTTTTTATTTACCAATTTGGTTGGTTTGTACTAAACTAGTGGCACACAGCACATACAAATGTATGTGTTTGAATGCATAAAATGTGAAAAATGGTTATAGACTCACATTAGTTAATATAAATCATTAAATAATTAGAAATCTGTCTCTGACTTGAAATTGAAACATGGTTGAGCTGAGCATGGCAACAATTTCAAATCTGAGTTCCAGCTTCTGATGTAAATAAAATGCAGCAGAATCCTTCAATCGGAGCCTGTTGATTTACTTGATCTGCCATAGGTTCAATTACAATACTTTATTTTTGGTTTATTATTTTCTTTTTATGATTTTTTTTTTCAATAACCTCACCTGCCTGCCTGAAGTCCTGCATTTAGCTCCTACTTACTGCATCACCCTCATTTTATGACAGGAAAACCTGTTTTTTATGCTGTGCAGTGAAACCAGGTGGAAAGTGTCAGTTCATTGTGCAATTTAGTAAAATCACACGGTTAAAAAAGATTTACAGAACTTTTAAAGAGACCTTGACCTTCCCAGGTCGGGAAAGTAAAATAAAACCATTTTTTTTTTTTTTTAAATGCTCACTCCCTGACAAACCCTGACAGTTCTAAATGTCAAAAATGATTGTAGAGCAGAAAGTGACTTATTAGAAATTGCTGTAAAAAGCTTAAATTTCTCACTGCACTCTTCTCCTTCAGCTGAGAATGCTCTGGCTCAGATTAAGAAATTAAATTAACATTTGTTTAAAAAAACAAAAAAACAACAACATCCCATTATATTTCCAGGCTTGACGCCGTCACAGATTTGTCTCGAACTATGCAAAGTATCTTTTAGTAAAATTGGAACAATCACATTTTTCATCAGAATTCACTCAAGCCATGGCCTACACTCTGTCTGAAATGCTTTTAACAAAGACCCTTTAAAACTACTCTCATTAATTAAACATATTGATTTTTTTCCCTCCCTTTTTTTATTTGCACCGTATGAGCAATCACTTTTGCAGCAAAATGTAATCTCAGCTTTTTCTATGCTAATAAGTATTTTTTTGTTTTTCTTCTCCATGAACAGTATTTCATTGAATTATACACAACATATTCGATTAAAACATTTTGCCAAGAGCTTTAAAGCCAATCTGGCAGCTGCTGAAGTAGAAAATTATTTTGCCTTTAAATTATCTGTATGTCATGACAGTATGATTGGAAACAAAAGCTCAAATTAGTCTAAGACAGTAAACCACACACAGTTCTGTGAATATGTTTTTTGAACTGGACTTAAAGGCAGCAGCTTTTGGAGCAGGGTTCTGAGGAAATTTTATGAACAGTATCTCACCTGCTTCAGATAACTCTTTGCACGACCTCAGTCTGGAAAATACAACTTTATTCCAACTGGACTGACCGGCTACGAGCTATAGGTTTAAAGCAGTCCAAAGGAGATTCTGTCAGTCAGTCAGTGAGTGAGTCGTGAGTCAGTCAGTGAGTTGGTGAGTCAGTCAGTGAGTCAGTCAGTGAGTCAGTCAGTGAGTCAGTCTGTGAGTCAGTCTGTGAGTCAGTCTGTGAGTCAGTCTGTGAGTCAGTGAGTCAGTTGGTGAATCAGTTGGTGAGTCAGTCAGTGAGTTGGTGAGTCAGTCAGTGAGTCAGTCTGTGAGTTGGTGAGTCAGTCAGTGAGTCAGTCTGTGATCAGTCTGTGAGTCAGTCTGTGAGTCAGTCAGTGAGTCAGTCTGTGAGTCAGTCTGTGAGTTGGTGAGTCAGTCTGTGAGTTGGTGAGTCAGTCAGTGAGTCCGTCTGTGAGTCAGTCTGTGATCAGTCAGTGAGTCAGTCAGTGAGTCAGTCAGTGAGTCCGTCTGTGAGTCAGTTGGTCACAAAGAGCAGGTGCCACCTCCAGTGGTCACTGGGTTAAAGATGGGGTACACCCTGTACAGGTTGCTAGTCCATCACTTAGGTTTGCTTTACAGTCATTGAGAAGGTCCATTCTTTTGTCTCGCTGATGTGGGTGTGTGAAAATATAGTTATGTTTCTATTCTCTTCACCCACTGACGCCTTGTGCATTGCCTACTGTAGTTCTCACAGCACCATGTGGCATGCATTATGTGATTGGTCAGAACTTTATAGGTGTGTTTGTTCTTTGTAAAGTAAGCTGAAAATACAGCTAACATTAGAACTGTTCCAGTAAAAATGATAAAGAAAGCAAATGAAACATAAAGATAGTAAAACAATTTGTAGAAGGAGATGGGACAATTTTGTGCATGCAGGGGATGGAGATGGAGAACGATGGTTCTCTGTGGCTGTGCTGATAGAGAGAGTGTGAGCAGCAGGTGATGATCAGGAGGGAGTGCACTTCTGATGGGCAGCGTCAGGGCACGATCCCACACAGTCTGTTGGAAACATATTTTTACATCCATCCATCCATCCATCCATCCATCCATCCATCCATCCATCCATCTATCCATCCATCCATCCATCCATCCATCC
>JARVGV010000474.1:13357093-13371406 GCA_031762435.1 Hypsolebias longignatus
CTGGAGATGGGTGAGAGGCATTACAAAGCAGTGGAAGAGAAATTATGGCAAGAGGGGCTGAAAACAATAGCAGGAGGGACTGTGTGTGAGACAAGGCCAATGGGGGGGGGGGTGTCAGAGGGGGCTGCTGACCATGACAAAAATGTCAAAATAAGTGATTTGAATCAACCGTAACAACCATCAGCTCCACTTTTTGCTATCTCCTTTTTGACAAACTATGTACACTAGCCCTCCAAAAACACAGCTGTTTTTTTTTTATTTTTTATTTTTAATTTAATTTTAACAACTTTTATGTCTCCCAATAAGCACATTATTACTGGTTATTGCATGACATCAGGGTTTAAATTGTAAATAAATTAGCAGGTTTGCTTGGCTAAAAATTCATCATTAGATCATTTTAAGCCTGCTTTATCACCTGTTTATACTCCTTATGTAACTTGTAGGGTCGATGACCCCACAGGCAGTGTCTGGTGAAAGTCAGGTTAGTAATTTTTCTGTAAAGGGGCAAAGTTCAGAGAAGAAAATGTGTCAGTGCAATTACATAAATGTTAATATACTACATATGTGAGCAAATAAGTTAGGAATGTTAGTAGCACACACTGCTTTTTCGTGAATAATTGTGTGAACACTTAAAAGCATTCATACTACTGTGATCTACTTTTCTTCCATACATCTTTTTTGTGCGATTCTTGTCCCACAGTTTTCAATCTGTTTCAACAAATCATAAATCAAAACGTTCAGCTTTTTCAGGACAATTCTGCTATGATTTTTGGTATTGGTGCAAATTTAGCTTTTTGGAATATTTAGCCTTTTCTGCTATTTTATTTCTCGTGGAAAATTAATTGAGCTTACATCCTTCAAATCTTTAGATCTGTTTACAACCTTTTACTGCTCTTTTCACATTTTGTTGTGCTTCAGCTTCTTTTAGCTTCCTTCTGCATATTTATTTTCAGCTACTTTTAACTAATTTCAGCTATTTGTTCATATGCTCTTTAAGTTTCTTTCTGCTAACTAAAGCATTTTTGTGTTTCTAACTTCTCTTTGCTAATTTCAGCTTATTATGCTCCTTTCAGCTTATTTCTGCACGTTTAGGCCTTTTCTACCATTTCAGCGACTACATGTATATAGCTGTTTTTATGCAAAGTTAAGCTTTTTCAGCTAATTGCACATTTTATGCACTCATTTCAACTTTTTTCAGCCTAAATCAGCAAAATTGTGCTCTCTCCACTCCCTTCATGTAGGATCCCCACTGTCTGCAACCCTTTCCAAGATGGCCACCAATTGTCTCCAGCTGACGGTCATCCATCTGATTAGGAACACCAATATTAAGGCTGCAGTCCAGTGAGATCCGACGCTGGAACATTGTGCCTTAACTGGTATTTATGTCTTCAGCCTGAAAGTTGTAGTCTGAGAGGATTACTGACCTTGTTGACCTTTTTGCCCGCAGTTTTTGTGAATCCTGAAATCCTGCCTTCTGCCTGCCAGCTCTGCCGGTTGCCACTCGCCTGCCAGTCCTGCACGCCTTGCCACCGCCTGTCCAACCCTTCTCTGGAATTGAATCCATTTGGAGTTGCCCCTGGGTCTCGCCTCTC
This sequence comes from Hypsolebias longignatus, assembly GCA_031762435.1. Taxonomy (NCBI): domain Eukaryota; kingdom Metazoa; phylum Chordata; class Actinopteri; order Cyprinodontiformes; family Rivulidae; genus Hypsolebias; species Hypsolebias longignatus. The sequence continues at coordinate 13,358,686 of JARVGV010000474.1, forward strand.
CAGCCACCCCTGTAAGAGATAAACAAGACATTAAGACATCGACCCTTCATTTCTACCAAGGGATCCTGACTCTGTGCTCTCTCTTTCAGGACCGTCAGAGAGTCAGGTGTTTCTTCATCTAGCAAACAATAAACACTGTCTAACTTTTACTCCGTGTTTTTGCTTCTGTCCTGGTCTCGTACCACTCTGGGTTCACTCAGTTCGTTACAAAACCAGTGCTGCAGGGTTTGACTGCAACAATGCATACAATGGTTCTGGTTCCTACTGCTAACCCTAACCACCATCATCACTGAGTGCTACTATGAGCAAGTCCCACATGCTTTTCAACTTGCTTCTGTAACACAGTTGGAGCGATGCTGGGCAATAATAAGTCAATGAAACAAAGGCACGATGACAAAACGAGCAGTCTCAACGATTACAGAAAATGTTGCTGATCATTTTTTAATTTCTTGTAACATTCATGGTGGAAAGATGCTATTAGCATAATCTCAGATCCTTCCACTGTGTGTTTAAACACACACGGTGTACCAATCCCAGAACCACTGCTCCAGTTGGTGTCTTTTGTCAGGTTGGCTATTTTGCCACTACTTCTATCTCACCCACTGCCCTTTTTTCGCGCTTGTCTGTTTTGTTTGCCTATTTGCTTCCCTTTTTACACCCATAATACATATGTTTTTGTGAAGCATCTGGAAGTTTGTTCACGTCCCTTTTTCTCCCACTACGCCACCAACAACTCTAGACCTCAGCCATTGTTACCTCGTGTCTCTGTGCTTTTCTGCAGTTTCCTTTCATTTGTGTATTGTGTTTTTCTTGCAACTGTCACAAATGAGCATTAAAAAAAAAAAAATCTACATTGAATAATTTAACTTTACCTGCTAAGGGTCTTAACACCTACTTTTTTTACGTTTGCACCGGCGCTGTTCTCAGAACAGAGCTACTTTTTTCACAGCCTCATCAGCAAACTTGAAAGAGCCTTTGAAATGTGACACTGAAAGACAAAATAATCTCACATTTAACTAAATCAGACACCTTTTGTGACACTGACACTTGTTAACAAATAAAATAACACTTTCTTAGGCTCCGCTGAGGTACCGACACTATACCAAGACACATACGGTGACCTTTTCCACCTACAAAAGTGCGCTTCACTGAAGAAAACACAGGCTATGTCACCCACTCACTGTAATCACAGTAATCACAGTAAAGACCACCGTTGCAACATCATTAGGTTTCTATTGTTGCTCCTTTTGTTGAAATAACAGATTTTTTTTTTCAAAGTAGACCTTTTTCATCCCAAAGAAATCAGGAAAAAAAATTGAATTAGTATTCATTTGATGGAAGGACATGAGCTGAACTGTCTATGACAAGCTGTTAATTTGCAACTGTGAGATTGGTTGCATAAGTCCTCTATAATAAAACATGTTCCCTGCTTCCTGTATCACACACAAACAGGTAGAAGTGTGTGGTGCGGGTTACAATAAGCCTTGTAGTCTTTTCCTTCTTCTTTTTGCTCTGATGCTCCATCATCTGTGTCTGTTTCCAGAGTTCGTGTTCTGTGCTTTGACAGACATCATGAAACCATGTTTAGCAATTTATATGCAAAGCAGAGAAGTGGAGAAACCATCGACTGGAATGATGCACAGTAAGACAACAAGAGACTGAACTGACAGAAGGTGGCTGGTTCTTGGAATGCAAGACAGCTTTGCAAACAGGATAAAAGTGCATGTGTATATGTGCACAGGTGTAATTTAGATACCAAGACAAAAGCAAGAAACCCTAAGAGATCTCTTTAGCAAAAGTTGAAGGCAGTGTTGCCACTTGGAGAATCTGATTCATCAGCCGTGAGTGTAGGTGCTGCAATCTTTCCTGTCTTCCACTGCAGGAACTGTTGGAACGTAAATGTTAATATTTTATGCACGTTTGCCTATTTACATGCATTAACATCTGCAGTGATGAGTCTGTGTGAAATTAAGGGCAACTGCATGCAGACACAGTGGAAGATAACTTTTGTAAGTAGGAGAGTTGGTAATGGGAGCATCGGTAAAATCAGTGACAATAACCTGCAATGGAACCATTTATTTATAATGCTTTTAATATATTTATGTATTTGCCTCAAGTCAAGGAGTTCAAGTAGCTGTGCATTTAAGCGTTAGGATGGACTGAGTGGTGGATTGACGGATTGGGGCCTGAGCTGTAGCAATGAGGACTTTGCTTCAGCCGACTTAGACGAAGAAAGAGTTCCATCAAAAGGCAAATCTCTTAATTTTCTAGTCCCATCATCTACATGGTCATGAGGTGCGGGTCATGACTGAAAGAACAAGCAGCCAAAATTAACTTCCATTTGGAATAAGCCGAGAGTAGAGTTTCTGCTTTGCTTCATTGAATGGAATCAGATGAAATGGTTTGGACATCTGATTAGAATGTACCACTGGAAACAGACCATGGGGCAGACCCAGAACTTGCTGGGTGTTATATATAGTCTCTGGCTTGGGAATGCCTCGGTATTCCACAGGAAGAACTGGAGAGAGGGATGTGTGAGTTTCTCCCCTGGACTTGTTGCCTCTGAGAGTCTACCACCCTGTATTAACAACTAAGCAACATTCAGCATCCAGAATGTGACTCATTACAAAATAAACTTTTACCATTGTTGCAACGCACTGGGAATATAACGAATATCACTCAGCAACACTAGTACTGCATCCAAACAATAATTATTGAGCTAAATGATTGCTAATGACAAAGTGCATTAAAGAAATCATGACAGTGGCTCATAGGAGATTTAAACTGCTGCTTCTTGTTGCAGCTAGCTGTGCTAAAAATACCAATGATAACGTAGGCCTACGTTAGCAGGACCAAGTAGAAATTTTGTTTGTTTTGAGTGTTTTTGTTTGGATCCTTTTCAGTGCCACGGCCAAGAATGTTGTCCTTAGCATCTTCACAAATGGAAAAACAAGAACTGTGGTCCAGTTGTTCACTTGATCGCTATAGAGTACCATTGTGAGCCAGCTAGTTTGTTTTGGAGTTCAAAAATGTGATTGCACTTTTTCACCCATTATGTGGTGCTCTAGAAACTTGATATGTGGTAAATTTAAAGTGGTATGGAAGTTGTATGTCACAGTTGTATTTTTATGCAACACCTGGGCGTAAACATACTTGCAAGTAGCTACTGCATTCAAGTAATGTTTAAATAAAATAAAATAAAAATCACTTGACTGTCCCCCTTCCCATATTTATTATTTAATATAAAGACCTGGATGTGTAGTTCTAACACAGCCAACTAGGCTACTCTTGTGATTTTTAACAGTTTTTCTAACTTCCTGTAGCAGCTAGCTGTGCTGCAATGCTAATGCTAGCTTGTATGTAAACAGAAGCAACATGTGGATATTTGTTTTTTGTTGTTGTTATTTTTATATATGTCTTATTTAAAAGCAATGCCATAGCTAACAGTGTTTTTGTTCGCAGCTTCCTAACTTCCTGCTGCTTGTGTAAAGTTACATTTACGTTTCTATATATCCAGCGTAGGCCCACTTCCTGTGCTAATGATTTATCTGCAAATAGAAGCGATGATGTACAGCATGACCAAGCACCTTTTAAAGATGACCATGTTCAACAATTAATATCACACCTTCATAAAAAAAAAATCCATGAAAAACTCAGACTAAGCCTGTTTCCACAAGTTTATGTGAATATTTTCCGACCCCTTAGCAGTCTTATCCTGTCATTCTTAAATAATAAAAACAAATTACATCCAAGCCAGGGTATATAGACATAAACCAAGAGGTTTTGGATACACAAAGTGATACACTGACTGAGGTGGTGTATGGTGCTCAACTACCAGATCTTTCATTAACCTCTTTGATCCACACAACAAACCTAACAGACAGCACCTTCCTAAAAATCACCACAGATGTGTGCTTTCAGGGTGGAAAATAGTCAGGAGTTAATTGTAATGTTAATAACTGCAGCAGCTGTACCGAGTGAAAACAAAGCTTGTTGATTGCCCCTTGCTTAATAAAAAGAACACAATAGTCAACATGAATAATGAGGTAAATGGGAAATGGTAATTCTGTGCAATTACCAGGGTAACTATTCAACGTGTGCAAATTAAGACCACGAAACACCAAAAATGCTAAATATGTGTCATAATGTTCCAATGTGGAAAAGCAGCAGGTTCATGCTCAAAGGAAATCAAACACCGGACACAAAATTAGAACGTGCTTGGCGACTTTTTGAAAAGAAATCCTTTAGAACTCTTCTCTGATTGCTTTGATTGTACAAAGGCATTGTGCCATTGTGCAAAAAGACACTTTTCTGTGGAGTGAAAAAAAGTATATTGTTTTATTGACCAATCCCTTGAATGTGATGTGCAACCTTGACCACAGATGGAATGATCCACCGAGGCCTTTCTCACTGATCTCAGTGAAAGCAATCCTTGCAGTAATAGCCAAAAGTGCGAAGGTGTTTCATCAGCAGATTTAAATGGCTGCTGGTAAAGCATGCACTCAGTTATCAGTTTACCACAACACTGTCACTTTTCACCTGTTTGGTTAGTTGTTATGTATTTTATTAATAGTCTTGTTTTCTCTGCAATGTTCTTTTTTTTTCTTCTTTTTTTTTTTTTTTTGGGAAAGGCATCTGGATTCTTACAAGTGTTACTTTGTAATCACAAGAGAATTGATCTTGCCAGTATGTGACCAAGGAACAGTCATTGGGGTAGCTGGCTGATCTGTATTGGCAACCACAGGCTGAATGTCTCTATATTTACAGTCAGAAATGTCAGCTCCCAAGGACATTAGTGTCAGTGTTACCACAAGTGTGCAAAATTATATTAGAACAAGAAAGTACTCAATTCTGCTTATTGAAACAAGAGCAAGGGAAAGCAAAAAAAGGCTTCTCTCTGTGGAAAAACATTTTGTTGTTCCACTGATCCTACTGGTTTGGGTACAACTTTTACAAAGAATGTATGCCAGCTCATTCTATTACAGCAACCAATTCAGATATAAATATCATATACAAACACGGTTTATTCCAGTGGTGTAGTCTATGTGATACATGGGTATATGAAGTACCTACTAGAAAAGATTGGGAATTTCAGTATACCCACTTAAAAGTGCCCAATGACACAAGCCCATGTCATATAGGCTATAACTGGCAATGATACATGACATGGGTTTGTGTCATTATCAACACATTTGGAACATTTTAAAGACACATTGAGTTGGTTCAACCTGCTCTATGTATAATTAATACTTCTGTACTTACCACTTAATACAGTATTTGAACATGTTTTGCTTTGATACTGTTTTATAAATTCTATAACATGTTTTTAATACAAAGCCAACTTTTGTGCAAAGTTTGTTGTACATTTATCCAAATAAAAGCATTAGAGAAATTCTGAAATGTTCAATGTGCTTAAAAATCAAAATAAATTGATGATTACATTGTACTAACTGGTGTACGTTGGTTTCTAAGCACAGTATGCTCACTACAAAAATGTAGACTACACCACTCAGCCGTCCCCAAAGCGTTCTATCAAGGTGTCTGCCCTTCATCACTCAATAGACAAATTAGTGTAACAACCTGTAGAATGTATAAAATGTAAGATATGGAAAATCTCACATTATGCAACATTTGTTGCAAAAAAGTATAAATAAATCAATTTATCTATCCAATGAATGTACACACAGCACTCATGTGATATTATTTATTTCATTTATTTCCTTCAGCTCTTTTCTGTTGCAGTTTCTTCTTTCAATTTCTTTCTTTCTTTTTTTTTGGGGGGGGGGGGTGTGGAAGTAGGGTTAAGAAGTCCTAATTCATAACTACAGTATTACATTGCAGGGGTAACGATGTAGATTATTCATAGTTCGTCATTTTAAGAATTGTTTGGAGCATCACACAAGAAAAAAGGTTTCTTTCAAGGAATGCAGATCGCCCTCTGACTTGCTTTCGAAAAGGTTTCAAACCCAGAAACGCAAACTGACACATAGAGCTGCGATAAAAATTAAACTTTATTTGAACAAAACCAAATGACTGACCTGGTAGCATAATTTGCATTAATTATGAGTAAATCACAAGGAGACCCAAGTGTGGTATGAGAGCGCAACAATGCCAGACTGAAGTGTAAGTCTAGCTGAGGAACTACCGTATTTTTACGGACTATAAGTTGCTCCGGAGCAGGTCGCATCGATCAAAAAATGCCTTATGGAAAGGAAAAAACAATATATAAGTTTCTTTGGAGTATAAGTCGCATTTATTTAGAAGTGCATTTCACAAAGTGCAAGAACAACCTAGAACATACCTGGGATCCTGAACAGCATTGAGCCATCGAGTCCGACAAACAAGTTACCGGTAAATTTATCAATCTCATTTCACATCACTGAATCCATTGAATTCATCATCCTCTGTGCCGCTTGTGAACAACTCTGCCTTTTGGGGGCGTTTTACTCGTGTTAAGTTTTTCTCAGTTGTCTCTAAGTGAATGTTTGGGAGTGGGGACGGTTAGCGGTAGAGGAACAACACATAGTTGTTAAAAGCCTAGAGGTCCTCTTGTTGCTGCATATGATCATGTTTGGTTCATGTCAGTATTAACAAACATTTAACACATCAGTCAAATATTGCGTCATGATAGAGAAGGAAATAAAGTACATACCAGTAAATCGCTTCTGATTATAAGTCACAGGCCAAGCTATGCAAAAAGTGACTTATAGTCCAGAAAATCTGGTATAAGGACTGGGACTGATGAGAAGATTAGCTGCAGCCAGGACTAATAAAACCAGGAACCGAGCCCAGTGGCACCTGGGCGTGGCACGCTGAGCGAGGGAACAGAACCTGGCTGAAGAAGAAGTTGATGTCACAGAGAACACAGGAAGGAACAAACGAAACAAACACAACAAAATCAAACTTTAAAACAAAAATGAACATGGAAACATGTGTATCGACACAAAAGCTCTAAAGAAAGACTGGCTAGCACTCAGGATATGGTTTGAGGTGACTTTCAGTTATTACTACGTTAAAATTCAGCTTAATATTTGACAGATTAATTGAGTTATGGACATTTGTGTTTTGACTAATGTTGATCAGCTGTGGCAACCAGCTTGTATTGAGTTAACCAGTTCTTTATGTCCAATGATTACATTCTGAGTGTTTTATTAAAATGCATCCGGTGGTTCATCATTTATTTTGTAGATTAAAAAATAATATGAAGAAAAATGAAGATTAATAAATAAATAGATATTGGTTACATATTTACATGCTCACTCCTGTCCTAATCTGAAGGAAAGGGCTTTACAAGACATCACCATGACATTTATACCCTCACCCCGAGCGCACACACACAAATTTCTGAAACTGTGTGATTGAGTGCGCAGGTTGAAACCCTGTGTTGTGTTACTGTTGTTTCATATTTGTATTTAGTATTTCCTCTTCCGTCCATTTTCTGGTTTGTTTGTTTGCTTTGTGTTCCTCATACTGTATCTGAGTCTAGTTTAATTGTTACTCCTGCTCTGACAATGCTTCCTTGGCATATACGGTCCATGATTATTTTTAGGTTTTTTTTTTTAAACCTGTTTGTTTCTATAGTTGCTTTTTGCTTGCTTCGTGTCAACTTCAGTTCTGCCTCAAGGTTTTGATTTATGTCTTTGCACTTTTATTTTATTTTTTTTTGCTTTAGCTGCACTCTTGATTTAGTTCTAAATGAAATCTTTTTTTTTTGTCTCTTACCACCTGCCTCTGGAGCTTCGCCTGCTCCAGGCCTTCCACTACACAACATCTTGTGACAGAAACAAGACGTAGAGTCAAATTAGTTGTTTTTGGTCAGCAAGCCTCTGATTTTTACACTCGTAATGTTGAAAACATTCAAAACGCTACTCCTGTCCGTCTTTCTCGCTTTGATCTGGTGAAATCCAACACAGCATATCAGGAAAAAAAACTATATTTTATACCCCCCACCCCCACCCCACCACCCATACACACCTAGAGGTCGGATGACAGAGGCAAAGCGAGGGGAACCAGAAGCCGAGAAACACAACCGAGCAGAGAACAGTAGTCAGTGAAGTAAAGGAGGCTCTGGACGGGGGCCTAAAAGCCCTCATGCATCATCTCATTACCTCCGCTGTGTGCATATGTATTCATCTCACATCTTTCTTTGTGTGTTGTTTCGTTCCACATTTGTTTCTGTGTCTTTTGTCTCACGTGTGTGCGTGTGTCTGTTTGTGCATCGCATGCACGAGTGGCCCTGTGACAGATGCTATTATTTGCATGTAAATGTTTCCCCTGCTGAATTCACAGCCGCCATCCATCACGGAGGATTTGTACTGTCCCCTGACTTGCAAACGGCGGTCCAACCGAGTGTTGCTGCACACTGACTTAAAGCTGTTTTCACACCGGGCGGCTGCTCAGGATGAACTGTACCAGACTGATCATGTGCCAGCTCGTGCCAGAAAAGCTTATGGTGATCGAACAGAGGAATGTCTGTGCTCATATTTTTTGATTATTAAATAGAAATGTATTAATACATTCGGAAAAATTTTGTGATTCGGGTCCACTTTTCTCATATCTAACATTACATTTTTAAATTTATTTATATGCACATCCTAATAAAGCATGTGCACGTAAACAGGTCTGAATCTCTAATCAGGATGATTTTAATGAAAAAGGAGTGATATGTTCGTGCAAACGACTTACTGCTGACAGCAGAAGCTGGGCAGTCAGCAACACATGAGAACCCCCAGGATTAAGCTGTACTTGTGTTTGAGAGTCTGCCTCAGTCACTCAATATCATCTTGCAACTTTGAGTTTGCCTGCGGGCTATACTTATACCCTTTAAAAACGAGAATTTTTTACGGAGCTAACCAGGAAATTAAGTTTAACTTTCCTAACCTTACAGGAGATATAAATCTGTGCCTTCACCCACTTCCCCCGTCAGTGCAAAAAAGCCTCATGCTTAATTTTTTTTCCTGCAATAATCAGTGGAGGAATCATGACTGAGCTGTGAAGTTTTCCTGTAAAGACTTTCCTTCTTAATATTTCTCTTGTTACAAAGTCCCGTCTGTAACAATGAACCTAAACAGCCAGTGTTTCTTGAGGAAACGCACATTTCCTGCTGCCACAACGAATTTAAGAGTAACGACAGTCTGTTAGCATTCGGAGTATGTCACGAGGATGACTCTCCGCTACTACCACAGCAAATTTAATTATTTAGCTCTGAAAGTGGCTGAGTTATTACCAGGTTGAATTATAATTAGATCCTTTTGTTTAATTCTAATCAGGTTGTTTGCAAAATGCAATTACTGTACATGTAAATGTACATCCATGAATTTAGAGTTTTAATAAAATATATCACCTGTGTTATAAGATATTTTGCTACAACAAACCCCCCAACCCCACCACCACACACACAGGCATTTACCAGACTTTCATGATGGTGCACATATAATGTTTAAATAATCTGTGTGCAAATCAAAAGCGTTTAGATTTATTTACATTTATTTTGGTTTACCTTTTGTTTAATTATTATTTTTATTCCTCACTCTGAACTTTATTTATTTGGAAGTCACGTAATATTATCATCACCACAAATTTAACTCTTTTAACAACTCTAAAATAAAATTTAAAAAAAAAATTACATTTTAGCTTTTTGTCAACTGAAACTTTTGTATTTTCTATTTATGCAACCTGTCAGTGCTTCATTCAGTTTGTCTAGTCACGCACCCAATTAGCAAAATAGCTCAGAATCTTTGCAAAATAAAATTTGGGGCAAACATTTTATATTAATTTACAAAAACTGTTGATTGCCTGTCACACCATACTCAAAGTTTGCATACTTTATATTCAAATGATTTTGTTTTTACCATTTACACACTGACGTGCCAAAGTTAAACCCCTTTTGGCACTTTTAATTTCCTCATGAGGGATTGAGTTAATAACAAATAAAATAAAAACAGAGAAATTCACCAAGCAAGACCAAAACTGCAGGCAGATGAAATGACTAGTTTTTATAACATAAACTAAACCCAGTCTGCATGAAGTCTAAACAAAACAGCTTTCTTTATACAGTAAGCGCAGCAAACACTTGTCAACAAATACTGCAAAAAGTTACAATAACCAACTGTAGGGGAACACCTCAGCTCATAAAGCGATCACCTCATCAAACAAACATCACTCCTGTGTTTTGTGTTTGAAACTGTTAAAATAAGATTCTTCTATTCCCTTGGGAATGAACAGACATCATTTTACAAATATTCAGCTCAGCTCACAAACTTCTTAACACTAATGTAATTAAAAAACTGTCACTGTGTTAACCTCACTGCCAGTATAAACTCATTTCCAATGAAACGGACAGCTCGTTTAATGAGAGCTTTTGTTCAAATCACCTCGGAGTTTGAAACATCCGAAAAACTCACAACGTTGATATTTTGCCTTATTGAAAAAGTAATGTACTCCCAGACTCTTGTAAGATGATAATGAAGAAAGAGCCTTTTGTTTGTTCTAATTGACATTCCTTTTCCAGGAGATGGACAGTCAACAGCGAAACCTCTGTTAAAACATTGCATGTTTTAAGTTTAACACTAAATATGTCTTACCTGAATTTTATTCATGAAAATGTGTTTTAAGTAATCATCCTTTAAGATAATACATTTGTCTTGTTTTCTCATTTAAAATGAAACTTTTAAGGCAGAGAAAAGGGACTTTAGATTTATAAAACAAGGCCAAGCGTTTAGGACCACCTCTTCCCAAGAGGTGGACCTTCTTCTCTGTTACACACAGACAACAGTAAGTTTCACTTTTAAGAAAAACTCCAAAGAGACACACTGGAGCTCATCTCCCCAGATGAACTGTGATTGATCAATCCAGAACAGTTATCCATCGAACCAGGTCCAGAGGAGGATACAGTCTTCCATAGCCAAGGTAACTCGGGAGATTTCTCAACTTACGAGCTACCATCTGCGCCTACCTGCCTGGTATCTCCGGGGGCTGTTCAGCTGGAGAAATCGCGTGGTTTGCTGGTGAACCTAGATCACAGATTGCACATCAAACTTAAACAGAGTTCAGCTTAGAAATAAACCAGTCCTAAGTCTGCCCTTTAAGTGTCTCTCATTTTACTCATCAATTAGACCTTTGGTTCAAAGCCATTTGATGTTCAGTTAACTTTTGTCATGCATAATTTTCATCATATGTATCACATATTATTATTATTATAATAAAGTACATAAAATTCATCTGAATTTGTGATTATTTTGGCATATCTGTGTATGAACTGATTTGATATTCTTTAAACACGAGAAAAGAACTCTCGTTCAGTTTACATTAAATAGACTGATTTTCCTCTCTGAGAGAGAGGTGGTGCCCAAACAACGAGGTTATTTGCATAATACATGCATATCTTATGAACTTAACTCATAACTTATAATCAAACATATATTTACACCCCATATTGCTACACAACACAATCACACAAACTGTAGGAGAAAATAATCTCTAGTCTAATCATCATCTCTTTAGCTAGATCTCATCAACATCACAAATTATATCATTAAAATTCAAAGTGAGAAGAACATTGTTAGTAAATCTGCCCTTGTAAAGAAGCAGCATCATATCAGCTTATACCTGATTGGTGGGTTTTCAATAGTTTTATTATTATTATTTTACAGTTGTTAACAAACTAAAACTAAATAATTTCCCACAGTTACTAAATTCTTATACCCAAGTAGCAAAACCTCGGACCGCATTCGTACAACTGCACACACAACTCCATCCTCTTAGTGTCAACTGAGCACTGGTGTGGAACCAAGGATGCAACCAGGTGAGACTGGCAGGTAAAATCCAAAAAGGTGATAATTAATCAAAAATAAAAACAGAAGGTGTGTTTATTGTGGAAACTGGCCTGTTGGTGAGCCCAACAAAGTTCTGCCCACAGACCCCCCAAAAAAATCCTGGATTAGTTTATTTCCCTTTTCTATCCCTAAAGATGGCACTCAAACACAGAATCAAACTACACATCAGACCATATTAGAAATACCACATCAGGGATATGACTTTTTTAGCAAAATGCCAAGAAGGTAAACAAATTTCTCACAGCACACTACTGCCACTCTAAAAATAAACTTCCATTCAGTATCAGTGTTTTTCCTTTTTTCCGTTGTGGTGGGTCTGCCAACGTTCATCTGTCACTGCGGCTCAGCTGCTTTCTACAAGGACCACATTAAAATGGAGAATGTGTCACTAAGATTTGTTCAAGCACACACGTTCTGTTCGAGGTCTGGAGCACAACACACATTTTAGGCCCAAATTATAAGCCCCCCCCCCTCACCCCCACCCACTGGCCATGACGACAGGATTTCAACATTGTGGAAAAGTCTGTGCTCTTTTGCAGAAGATGAGGCAGGTCACCTTGGACTGTTTGAGTTCCAGGTCTCCTCTTGCTGATTGAGCTGCACAAGTAGTCAGGGTGATTTTTTAAAAAGTTTAGTCAGGAGTCGGGTCCAAATGTGAATGAATTGCTGAAGTTATAAGTGTTTGACAACTGTAGTCTGAATGCAATCTTCTTGTCTGTCACTGTGGCGTGCTCTAAGCAGTCATTTAACTAAAAAATACTTCAACTGGTAGAAATGCTTTAAAAGCTTTGGCACCCGCTTCGAACGTTATCAATGGCCGTTATTACTTATTATCAGCCCCATAAGTATCGGTCGAAATGCCCCTCCTCTACCTCCTACTACGTTCA
>JARVGV010000474.1:13425032-13444934 GCA_031762435.1 Hypsolebias longignatus
GTCAGCTGGAACGCCCCCTATACAATCCAATGGTGGACATATAGAAAGCCACTAATTTATCAATTTAAATGAAGATTTGAGCGATTTGTCTTTAGTTTGGGAAGCTGAACTTAGTAAAAGTGTGTCCTTTCCTTAATAAATGCACGTATGTGTTCAAATCAACTTGAAATACAGGTAGTCCTCGACTTACGAATGGGTTCCGTACCAACAAACCGTTCTTACCCGATTTTGCCTCAAGTCAGAACTCATTACACATGGCGCCGCAGCCGTTCGTAAGTCTGGATTTTTTGTCGTAAGCCGAGGAAATACATTTAAAATGTATGCTAACGCTGTGCCGCACACCCGTTCTTAAGTCCGAGTTGCTGTAAGTCGAGGGCGCCTTAAGTCGAGGACTACCTGTATAAATAAAATGTTACGTTTATTTTGTTGTTCACATATCCAGGAAGTGGAGCAGGAGATTTAATTAGACAAAATTATTGCAGTGCAGGTGGAGAAAAATGTTTGATGCTGCTGTTATTTTCATTTCTGCAACTTGTCAATCTGGCAAACATGGTAATAATGAAGGTTTAATTTCAATTTTGTTTTACAACAGTACATTTGACTGTATCTTCAGCCATACACACACACACAAATAACGCTTTAAACAAAACATCCTGTTTACCGACACCCTGACACTCACCCCACCAATGAAGGGAATTCCTGCCCTTGTGGTCAAAATGAATTATTATTTTTCAGAAGTGAGCTTGTTCAGTAATCTACAACAGGTAAAATATTAATTGTTCATAGCTTCTCCACAGAATCCCACTTCAAAGATCTAAATGGTCGATTTAAGTGTCGGGTTGTCTGAATATAAGTGGATCTTATATTAATTTTGTAGAAGCACAAAATGTTTTGGAGACAAAAGTAAAAGAAAATCAAAACAAGAACAGACTGAGCTGATTCAAAAGTATTAAAGTGGACCTGCATTTTTTTTCTTTTGTTATCCCTTGTGGGTGAAGAAAAATTGTATTTGCCAAATAGAAGGCATTGAGAGAAAGTGTGAATCTGCTGAGGAATAAAATACGATGGCGTGGGGAAGTTGAGGAAAAGATCGTCTGATGCAAGAAAGGATTATCTGTGTTTCCCTCGAGACGTGGCATTATTTTTCTGCGAGATCTGTTACGCTGTCCACACCTTGTGAAAGGGCTCGGAGAGATAGTGTTTTAGGTGGGCCCATGTTCAGTTGTGTTAACAAACATCCTGTTATACGAGTGTGCATAGTCAGAATACCAGCACACAAAATACTGAACTTGTAAGGGCCGCCTTTACGTTTGAGCAGTCTCAGTCTGTATTTCTTTTCTTGTTGTTTGCTTTCCTTGATCTGCGACTAGTGAGAGTACATTATGTCCACTCCTCCTCCACAGTGTGATGTTGGATAATTGCATGTGATTACAGCTGCAGAGACCCCAAAAGCCTCCACTGCAGCTCTCTGAGGCCAGCTGCGATGCCCTGCAGTCAGACTGGACGCGTGAGGAGCCGGCCAGCACCAGACGAGGCCGCGCTCCAGATTAATTGTTGGCTTTGTTGCTAAAGCGATGACACCCGGTGGGAGCGAGGTGCTTGAGCACGCACGTGCTCAAAGAGAGTGAAGCAAAACAAAGCACACCAAAAAAAAAAGGATAAAAATCCCTAACCCAACAGACTCATCCACTTACACACAGCGTGAGCCTCTCGTTTTGATTCTCTCTCTCTCTGCCCAGTCCACACATGGCCCTTGAAATTGTTGGTTATATTTTCCCTTTTCCCATTTCAATAGCCTCCTCGGTTCTGCTTTCTCTCTTGCTTTTCTTCATTCTCCTTCCATAAAGGAGCGCTGAAAGCCTAGACTGTGATTTTCACACCCCTTTCTATCTGCTTGACACACTATAAAAGGATCCCTCTTCACGGCGATCCTCCCTCTCTCCCACTAGTGTTACACTTATCCCTCTATCCCTCCCTGCCTCTTTGAGTCCTGTACAGGTGTGACCTAACTCCTTACAATTCCCTCTTCATTTCTTTACCTGCTTCCCCATTTTTTTTTCCCCACATGAAAGGCTTCCTGCTACCCTCAGCTCACCCTCATTCCCACTCTTTCTTCTCCGTACACCCTCACGCTCTCCCTTTGCCCCAGGAGATGGCTTAGATAACAGGTGGAGCCACTGCTTTTGGCGCAGGTATCGAGTTTCCCTTGCCTGAAATGCAAGAATGCAGCATAGCCCCTGGGCTAAAATCAAACTTTACAATAAACCACGCAGATACATGCACACACGCACACACTGAAAGGCTCAGCTGTATGAATTTTATTACAGAAGTACATTTATTTCTATTTAGTTTCTTAGCCGGTGGCGCCGTGCTGCCCTTTTGAGGTTTTTATTTCACAAAAGCAAAGATAAGGAAGACAAAAACAGCAAGTGATGAAATATAAGTCAAACGCTAATGCATATTTACTGAAACTAAATAGTTTTTTAAACTTTGTCATGTTTTAATATTCTATAGTTGCAACATTTAAAGAATGGTTCAGACCTTTTGAAGTCAGTTCTTATAAACATCTAGATAAGTATTTAAACCACCTTATTTTTGGAAATTACAACATAATTCTGACCAGACAGACAAACCGAACAAGGAGTACCAAAGTGGATTGCTGTTTTACAATAACTTAAATCTAAAAAGTGCTGTGGTGGTTCTTGTAAACATAATTTTATTATCAGATTATCAGATTTGCATTAAATAGTTATTGGGGTGAAATTAATTTCCCCAGGCTGTACTGGAAGTGTTACAGCTAGCTGCTGCTGGTGCTGCATATCATGCACTATGAAACTGACCAATGTAAAGGTTCATAAAACAATGTTTGCTTGAACTTCAAGCCCCCCACCCTCAGATTGTACGTGTTTTAGAATAGTAGTACAATAATCCCTTGCTAATTTGTGGTTCTGTTTTTGCAGACTCGCTCTATCGCGGTTTTTCAAAATAAGATTGGACATGACACACAATTGGTTGATTGATGGATGAGTCGCACGATCGGCATGGAATTTTTATTTAAAATTAATTATTTTTAATTATTTGGCTGCACCTTTGTCCAGCCCACACTGCAGGAGAAGCTTCCTCCTGCAGCATGTCAGATGTCGCACCCGCTTCGAACGCTATCAACCATTAAATGGCCGTTATTACATATTATCATCCTCATATGTAGCGGTCAGACTGCCCCTCCTGTACCTCCTATTAGGTTTAAAAGTACGTTGTTAGCCTTGGTAGCGATGATAATAGGTTCTGTTTTTAGCTTTGTTAGCGCTCATAATAGCTTCACATGGTTAGGTTTAGAGTAAAGGGTCTGGCATTAGGTTTAGGGTCTTGGTTAGGTTTAGGCATGAGGGGGTTAAGTTTAGGGTTGGTCCTCTGGGTCAGGTGTAAGGTTAGGTTTAGGAAAAGGGTTATGTAAGCTGAAAAATCCAAAAAAGACACTTCCTGGTTTACCCCGGCGACACGCTGCCTAATATCAGCAATAATAACGATAATAACGTAACTTCAAACCTGCTAGGAGGTAGGTGGGACAGTTTCACCGCTACATATGGGGATGATAACAACTAACAACGGCCATTTAATGGACTGATAACAGATGCAGATCCGCTCGATGTCGTGTCAGCTCTGCAGCGGAGAAGTGGGCGCGGCCAAGAGCGCTGGCAGAAATCTGAAAGCATGACATTCTGTGCTCTTTTAGAGCATTTAGAGTACAGGTATGTGTTAAGATGTTTTAAACCCTTCCCACACTCTTTCAATGTCAACAATTTAATAGTGATTACTGTATGTACATAATTTTGTTACATCTCATGTACCACATGAGATGGTAATGACAATTACGTTTGCGGGGTGGGGGTGGGGGGGATCTCAAACCCGCATGATAAACAAGGGACTACAGTAATCTACTTTGGTCTTTGCCTTACTTGAACTGTTCGCTTGTCCCTCCAGTCAGAAATACTCAAGTTCTCCAAAATGTGGTTGTTCAAAGAGCTACCTACAACAAGTAAGATACTAACTGTTAACAACTTCACAACAAACTCTGTCACCAGGTCTGAATGATGGCTTTAACATAAATGTCACGATAATGACTGATGAAAATAAATACATCCAACACCGCGTTGACATGAATATTTAATGACCTGGTGTGATTCACATGTTGCCTCCAGCTACACACAGAGTTACATAATAACAAAAGAACAACTTTCTGAAATTGAACAAAACAACTTTTGCTTTCCAGAAGCACCAAGAATAACAAACTTGTGCCATCACCTAAAGTTCCAGAGTTATTAAAGTCTCCCGTCTGTCAGACACTTTACCATTGTGTGCATCCTCTCAGCCCGCTGCAGTTATGACAGGTCAGTTAATATTGACAGTATCTCCACCTACCGCTGTGACAGCTTGAGCTGCTGGAAGTCGCTCATTAGCTCTGCATGCACTTGTGTTTGCCTTCTTTTGTATGTGTGCATGCGTGCCTGTGTGTACATGTGCACGTGTGTGTGTGTGTGTGTGTGTGTGTGTGTGTGTGTGTGTGTGTGTGTGTGTGTGTGAATAGCTATGTAGATTGCAGGGACAAAAGTCATTAGCCTCTTTAAACAGGTGTTAAAGAGACAGGGGACAGTCCTAATGTTTGCCTTTGAGAGACTAGTGGAGATTTGTGTCATCATTCAGGCCTATCACAGACCTCTCTGTGGAGTTAATACCCTCTCTACACTGAAGAATGTGTGTGTGTGAGCCACGCGTGTGTGTTTTTGTTTCAGGTTACATTGTGGGATCATCCAACAATGGTCTGTCAGGTCATCAAGACAGTTTCTTTTTTTCTTTTTTTTTTGTTGAGAGAGGGGGCGGCTGTGACTGAGTGGTTAGAGCAGTCGTCCTCCAATGCAAATATTGGGGGTTCGATTCCATCAGCAGTCACATGTTGAAGTGGCTCTGGGCAGGACACTGAACCCCTCATTGCCTCTGATGTGTGTCCTATCGGTGTATGAATGTGGTAAAGGTCTGATTAGTCTTTGTATAGTACAGTGGAGTGTTGTATGAATGGGTAAATGAGGGCATGTAGTGTAGTGTAAAGCACTTTGAGTATCTCAATAAGAAAGAAAGGTGCTATATAAGTACAGACCATTTACCATTTCACCCTCCATCTGAAGGGCTCCATCAGTCTGAGGAGTCCCGAACAAACTTTTTTCCCCCACTAAGCAGAATACAGTACTCCTACAGTGGACCAACCAGCCAATGACTGTGGGGATCATTTTAAGAAAAAAGCCTGCTTTGTGGGGACCAAAGCCTGGTCCCCATGGGTACGGTAAGTCTCATTGGAGGGTTAGGTTTAGGATTAAGTTGTGAATTGCAGATGGGTCAGGGTTAGGCATGCCCTGGTAATGGTTGGGTTTAGGGTAAGTAATTTATGTTTTCTGAAATTAATTTTTAAGTGTATCAATACGTTAGCACCTGATCCATTGAGTTCATTTATACAGAAGCAAAACAGAGTCACTAGAGGATCAATAGAACAGAATTGCATAACTTCCATGTACAACCTTGTTTGGTCAGACCTCTTTTTCCTATGAAAGCGCAACATTATGGAACTTATTGCCCCCACATGTAAAAGCTACACCTGAACTTGAACTAAAAAAGTTCATTTACATAACTAAATCTTAGTTAAAGGAAAATCGAAGATGTGATCACTTTTAATGCTCGGATTTTATGGATGGGAAAGTTTTTGTGGGAGTATAGGTACAGGAGTTAGTATTATATTTACGCTTTTTTAGTACGTTAACCGAATGTGTGAGGATGGGGCGGTACAGACGTGCTAGGATATTTATGTAAATTTGGGGGTTGCAAGGTTATTTTAGAATTTGTAGAGAGGAAAATATTTTGTATTTTTATCGTACCTATATTTTTAAATTGTTCGTATTTAAATGTAGTTTTTTATTATATGAATTTGGAGGCTGTTAAGTTCATGAATTCATGAGTACATGAATATGTGCAGGAATACATAGGTATTCTAACTGTACAGTATTTTGATTGATAAATTGTATGTTTTTTAATGCACATAAATGCCCAACCAGGGACTGGAAATGCAAATTAACTATAGCTATATCCTCTTTGTGCAACACATGAATCACAGACTTGTTCTGTTCTATGTTTGTGTGTGTTGTCCCTGTCAAATTAACTAGGAAAAAAAAGGGTCAGGGTTAGACTACAGAAAAAAAATGAATGGAAGCCAATGCAAAGTCCCCACAAAGTCATGAGAACGTGCATGTGTGTGTCCGTGTGGGTGTGTGTGTGTGCAGGGCCTGAAATTTCAGGTGATTGTAGATTTAATTTAGTGCACTTGTCAAATTAGATATGCATCTTTTTTCATTCAACCTTTATTTATACAGGTTAATCCCACTGAGCCTCGGGAACTCATTTACAAGGGAGACCTGAAATCTAGAGATCTAAGATGACTTTACAAACTAAATATTGGCCATACATACAATGTGTGTGTGTGTGTGTGTGTGCGCGCATGCACGTGTGTGTCTGTAATTACACTGTCTTTCTCTTTAGGTGAAAAGCCTCAACAGGATGCTCTGGTGATAGAGAGCAATTGATGGATCGAGGGGAGAAAATGCAGTGGTAATGGTAGTGGATACACAGGTAATTGGAAGCTAAATTGGCTTCAGAATTAAATGCTTCTTGCACTCAATCTCTGTATTGGAACCGGATAAAACTACAGTGAAAGTTCAATTTGAATGAGTGTGTGTGGGAAGTGCTATTTTTCTGCAAAAACAGATGAGGAAATATATTTAAACCTAAATGACTAAGTGGGTTTTTCCACAAAACAAACTGATGTTTTGCAAATGAATGCTTGAAGGAATGATTCCAAACGGCTACAGGGGTTATTTTAGCAGCCTACGCTTTATTTAAGCTGATGTTTCAACTGTTTTGTTAGTTTCAGTTCCAGCAAGTTTCTTCATAAAAGTTTTTAAATCAGAGGATTGGTAGGAAGTCATCAATTTATCAAGACACAGAAGTAAACTGGAGGCCTAGCATTGCTTTCAAGAATGCATCGCCCTTCATAACAGAGTTTTAATTCAATATATGCCATAACCACATCCTGCGAGATGTGTTGATGCTTCTAGTATGTGTTGAGGATGACGCAACACGGGCAAAAACATTATCTATTCCCCTTCACCTTTGGCAGCGGATAGTAATAAAAATTGACTGACCAAGTTTATTATTTTACATTTTTGATCATATCTTATTAGTTTTTTTGTCAAGCTTAATTAACTATAATACTACAGAAACTTGACTGTCAGGTTTTACACTAAATTACAACGCATCACTGCTGGGAAACCTTGGGTGCTTTTTATGTGGAAGTTATTTCCATGTGCTATTGAGTTTGATTTTCTGTCAGAAACAGATAAAAGCTGTAAAATTTTAACAAATATCTGTTTCTGTTCAGTACCCTGAGATGATTTCTTTTGTGACGGTGCTATATAAAAAAACTGAATTGAATTGAATTGTTTGAAAACTCAACAGGTTGAAATGCAACTTATGTATTTTTAATTAGTTTGTTTAGACATTTAAAAAATAACCAATGTGCCGAACAGGCGTTTATTGGTGAAGTTCTCATATTATCCATCTAAAGTTGGATATTAATAGTTACTGTAAACCTGCAGTCTTGTTTATTTCTCTGTGCTGCAGATTGACAGCAGCTGCAGCCATCCTTACAGAAATAACAGCAATTAGACACATAATCAAGTCTCTTTGGAAAAAACAAGAATGTTCATAACTAATGAAATGCTATTTGAAATTCTTTTAAGAACACATTTTGATAAGTTCCCTAAACTAGACTATGGAATGTTTCAGTGTTTGTATTGTTTGAGTATTTTCTGAACTAATAGTTGGTGTGCATGGAATAA
This sequence comes from Hypsolebias longignatus, assembly GCA_031762435.1. Lineage (NCBI taxonomy): Eukaryota > Metazoa > Chordata > Actinopteri > Cyprinodontiformes > Rivulidae > Hypsolebias > Hypsolebias longignatus. The sequence continues at coordinate 13,432,970 of JARVGV010000474.1, forward strand.
CTCCAGGTTTGCGTACATTTTAAGTTTTTGTACCATCTGATGGGACATAAAATGCATTTCCAAATTAAAACGCTGCTCAAGATATTTCTAGGCCAAATTATTCAAGATATAAGATCGTACTCGTATCAAATCTTGATGTTTTTGGCTTCTAGTTGTTGAGATAAGCTGTTCTGTTTTATGAGTAGCTATATGAATTAATGGGTGTATTTTATATGAATAATTTAAAAACCTTATTAAACTTTTCATTGAAAATCACACCCGTTTTTCACCGGAATTTTATCAAATAAAATCTTGCCTGTTTTACCAGAGGGTAAAATATGAACAACTTATTACCTTGAACATTTTCAGCCCTCGTTCAATTTATGATTTAGGTCAGTTCTTGAGAATTTATTCCCTTGAGCTTATACGTGTTAAAATGCTGCTTACAGTCATTCACATAACATTACTGCTGTCTCTGTGACCTGCCTGGACTGAAGCAAGACAGATAATGGAGGATGTTAAATGAGAGCTTTAAGAAAAATTTAGTGTCATGGAGCAAAAACACATGTCAGAAACAGGTCAAAGTGAAATAAAGTACAAGTCAGAAGTCAGAACATTTTAAAAATGATGGTAAATTAATTAGACAAACACATTCCTCAAAATCAGAGATGTCAAACCAAACGTGACAGATAACTATCAGAGAAATTCTTCAGTCTTACAAGAAGCAACTTTTTCATGCAAGACAGTAAAAAAGCAGCTTTATCTGAGCAGACCTACACCGTAGCTATGGGCAAACATCCAAAACGGGGAGGCAGCTTGTCACTATCAACAAACATGCTGCTGCCCGTTTGGTGTGGAGATAGATGGAGATCACTTAAATGGTGGGCAAGGAGGTGGAGACCCAGAAAACAGCAGTGGCTAGCCAGAAAGAATGGAGCAGATCAGCCAAGAGGGAGGAAAAAGATGACGTTTGACAGGTGAGCTGTTATAGTTTTGCGTTTTTATTTTTGCTGCTAGTGAAAACCAGTGAAGACCCCAGCGGTGGGATGGCTGACATACACCGTAAAGCAATTAAAGGCCCTGCTGGTACACCAGAACCCCTCATACTTTTCAAGATTCTGACAGGAATACACTCCGGCTGCTGGGTCACTACAACCTGCCACCAGAGCTTTGTGCTCCCTTGACATATGGGACTCTAATGGGGGGTGGGGGGGGGGCACTATTCCTCCAAATGTTACTCCTTCATTTAGAGATGACTGACACTTCGGGAAAGCTCAACAATAACCCCAATTGCCTTTTGGTGCTGTGGTCTGGGTCTGTTCTATTTAAATTTCACTTACAATAGAATAATAGAGTAGAAAAATGACTGTCACTCAGTGGAGCATTAAATACTGTTATAGCTGCCAAGTGATGGAACAATAAACAAACAAACAAAAAAAATACATGAATAAATAATAAATACTGTATACAGTATATAAAAACTTTGCTAGAAGGAAAACTATTAAAAATGAAGAAAAAACTTTATAAATAACTATACAAGGGAAAAACTATTGAACAGGGGCATACAGAGATTGTTTAGATTGTTTTGAAATGGGATTTTATCCAAAGGTGATGAACAGTCAAGGTCTTACTATAGTTCTTTAAATGACTTGACTTAAAATGGAGCCATTATAAAACGTCAATTTCAAAAATGTTCTACATCTGTTCTTGTGTAAGTTTTTTATTTTATTTTTATAGATCTCTGTTTGTTTCACATTGCACTTTTTCTACAGAAAGATTATGATTTTCTGCTGGAAGTGGCCCAGACTGCCACAATCGGTTAAACTGAAATCCAGGGTTAAGAATGACTTGAAGAACTTAAAAAATAATTTATTAATTAAAAGAAAACAAAAATAGCTGATCATGCAGCCAAACTCTTACGAAACCTGGAAGGACACACGAATGAAAGGATTGAGAGGGTGTACGTATTACAGGGGAGAGCAGAAGCAAACACTGAAAGGGTGACGCTAACAAACAGACATTACAAACACCTGGAGAGGAGACAAACTGGAAACAGGTGGGAAGAGCAGAACTTCAGGGGGAAACCACTGGGGAAACTGAAACACAAGAAAGTAAACACAAGAATCTCAAACCCTAATGGAATAAAACAAAAAGCTAAAATAAATAGCCTACAGCTTATCACAGATTACAGCTATCTGCTGCTAATCTTTGTATTTATAAGTGACCATGAAATTATGTGTATGTGCAATGAGAAAACTGGCAATGATGTAAAGTGTTGTCAGATATTGTTGTGTAAACCGCCAAGACGCAGTAATCATCCTTCATATATGCTCAAACCCTCACCTTGTCAGTCTGGTCAGATTGAAGCTCTTTTTCCTGTACTAAAGCTGTTCAAATAACTATCTGCAACAGATAAGATACTTATTATTCATGCAATTGTTTTCAGAACCCCACTTCAGGGGATCCCAATTATAGATTTAAAGCAGAAATGCATGTTAGTAATCAACTCATATAGTGCCAGTGCTTCCCTTGACTATATTTAACAATAAAAATTGCTGCTAAAATAGAAATGTCAACATAATACAGTATTGCGATGTTATGTACATGCACAAACTATTGTCACTAAAAAGCTTATATTGGTTGAAAACAATTAACACATACACACATTATGTGTTTCCTGAGCCATGATAACGTCCCTGGTTTCTGATCAATGCTTTTATGCACAATCATCTTGGTTATATTGTCATAATTCATCTGTAGACACCTCTGGTCTGTAATCTCTTTTCTTTTTAACTGCAATTTAGGTTTACATATACATCTATTTCACTTAATTTAGTTTACCTTTATATTGCAAAAGCCTAAACAGGAAAAAAAAAAAAAAACAACAACATCATTTTAGTTTTACCAAAATATGTTGGGGAAAAAAAAAATCAATAACTCAAGTTTGAACTTTACACTAAACATTTTTTTTTTTTTTTTTTTTGCAAGAAGAACCGTCCACTTGAAAATCAAACGAATTCATGACGATTGCCAAATAAGATAAATAGATAAACGGAAATGTGAGAACTTGAAGGAAGTGCATTTTTTTTGACAACCCAGGGAGACAATTTTGGACACTCTGGGGAAGGAAAGGTTGACTCTGAGTATTTATTCAGGCAATAAAAGATAAGGTCACTGTGTTGTAGCCTTTAATATTAATGTGCCATTTAACGACCCTCACCATGGAAGAAACTAGGTTATCAGCAGTGCTAAGATACAGCTTCAGGCAGTTATGTTATTTGTGTAGCTGAGCCACCAGCAGTGCTCCTTCTGCTCCTCTAACATACATCTGCTCTGGTCAAAAGCCAAAAATGAAAATATTTTAGTGCAGGTAGGGAAAGTTTTAAGTTGATACTTGTCCTAATTGTTCTTTTACTAATTGTTCTTTTACTTAAGGCTGTGTAATAATCAGTTACCCATATAAACGTTGGCAAAATAATTTGTGGTATAAAGTCACGCGCGTGCGTGCACCACATAATTTATCCTCTGTTTTGGGATTTAAGGGCTTGGGGGCGCCGTCCACTGCAAGTCTATGTGCAGGCTTTAAGTCCCGCCCCCAGTTCGGATAATCCAATAGGAGCAGCCGGAGCAGGTCTCGACCAATCAGCAACGACGGATGATAGTGAATGGAAGTTTTAGTTTTCGAGTTTGGAGCATTCAGAAGTAGAGACGAAAGGTGACAGTCGCTGCACGAGTCACTGGTGAAAACGGTGCAAAAGTGTATTTAGAACGATTTTTACTGCTCGCTTGCCTTCATAAAAGACTTTATAGATGAGCAAGAGCCCCCCTCTCTCTCCTTCCCCCTGCTGAGGAGAGGAGGCTGGCAGGTGTTCAGTGGAGGGAGTCGCATCGACACGGCTCCCCAGGCTCCAACAGGGTGCCGAGAAGCAAGAAACCGACTAAAACTTGTCTTATGAAGGAAGGAGACTCCTGTGAGTACGAAAGGACAATAATATACGAACATATTTTCAAAGCGTATGCGAATTAGCACTTTTTTCCCCTTCCTGGAGACGGTTGAGGACCGTGGACTAACACCGACAGACTCCTGTGTCGCAGCCGCAGCAGCGAGAGTGACTAACGGCTGTTTTCTCCTCTTCAGACCCGCCACTTTTTAAAGGCTACACAGTGGGTTAAAAAAAAAAAAAAAAAAGCATATGCTAAAATAGTCGTCGAGGTTTTACTTTGAAACTTTGCAGTTAACCTGTTGTGTCTTTTTTTTCCCCCTCCCTTGTTTTTTTCGTGTCGCGCGAGCTTTTTCTCATCGCGGCGCGTGAAGTTAGCTTAACGGGTATCAGCGGAAGGAGTCTCCCGGTTTGTTTTTTTTCATCTGGAAAAGTGGAAGTAATTTTTACTCATCACTCGGGTTAAAGTTAAACCATCTAAATTTCGAGTTGCGCCCGCAAAGCAGAGATTGTCGGATATTCAGGAGCGCCCTTTTCAATTAGTTTGCGCATCGAATCAAGCGGGTGTTCACAAAATCAATTAGTGGATTGATTTTTGTAGCGCGTGCCCTCCTACAGAGGGGGAGGATAGTTGGATAGTTTCCATGTTTTATCGCTTCTCTGGTAATACCACCGCTGTCCAAACAGCTAAATGATCCACGGGACAAATCCCCCGGTGAAGACATCAAAACAAGCGCGGATTTGAGGCTGATATAGCACAACATAAGCCGATAGAGACACTCAGATGTATTAATTTTTGTACAAATGACAATGAGGCATCACGGGGAAGTGTTCTGCCTTTTTCCTGCTGCTCCTCTTTCCCCCTCTACTCCTGCACATTGGCTGCCGAGTTTTGGACGTCGGAGCTGGGCTGAAGCTTGCTGAAGCACCGGTGAACTCCTGGAGCTCGGATCTCTTCAGTGACTTAAACAAATCAAATAAAAAATAAAAAAAAACAGGCGGCTCTCTCCTCCAGACTGATTTCTCCTCATTCCTGCACAGGGTGTTGCAGACTGCAGGTTCATACTAAAATCCCCAGCCTTCTGGCACGGGATGAAGCCTGGAAGTAGCCGTGAGGGATCCGCAAAGGTTCTGGAGGGATCTGTGGCACCGAGCCTGCAGATGATGAGGGGAACCAGCAGCAGAACCGGGACTGGTCGGTGCCTGCCTCTGTGCCTCCTGCTCCTTCTCTGCTGCAGCTGCCACATGTTGCATGGTCAAGGTAAGAGCTGTGCTCCAGTAGACCTGGGTCCAAATGTCAGATGATGTGCAGGGATAACAGTGTTTGTGTGTAATAATGCATACATGTTGAGGGAAATCTACACTGACGGTCTCATTACTGATGTTGAACAGCGTTGAACATTGTGGGGGATAGTTACCATCTGCACTTCATGTATAAATTATTACAGCGCTTAGATTGTAGGATTAAGGTAATGAGGGTGTAGTGCTGGGGGGAGTGTTGAAAAAAAGGGGTGAGTGTAACAGTTTCTTTGGTAATCCCACTCTTTGTCTGTGACCTGCTTAACAGCAGCCAGATTTGTCACAAAGGACACAAACATCCAAACACTTGCAGCCAGACACAACTTTTTAACGTAATTTATCTTTTAATATCGCTGAACCCTTTTGCACTGGCAGGTGTCGGGTTTAGTATGTGGGGCTTGTGATTGCAGAGGGTATAATGTTTGAGGTAACTGTTGAATATATGACAAGAGAGGAGAAGTCAGATATGATGAGGTATTGATTTCCAGGCTGGAAGTGTTGCGCCACACTGCATCCATTTATGTGCTCCTTTCCTTGATGCTGCTATGTGGAAAGAAACAGTGTTTGTGTTTTGATGCATGAAAGGTTTCTTTATGTGTGCGCTTGTACCTCGTGGGAGCATGCCAGAGTGGCCAAACAAAAGCACAGAAAAGGTCAGGCTGGGTGTTGACACACACGTTTCTGTGGGTCACAGATGGCGTGGTGGGCAGAATGTGAAGCTGAGACTTTGGGGTCGTGTGGAGGAGGAGGAGGAGGGGGTCTCAGGAATGTATGTGCAATGTATTTGGGTATGTGTGAATAAGTGTGGGGGCGTGTACGCTGTTTTAGGTAGCATGGAGAATATGTGCTCTGTTTAAGGGCCTGCGTGAGTGTGAAATAGAGTATGGGAAGAGGAGTAATGGGAAGAGTGAGGAACGTGTGGCTGCGAGAGGAGGTGTAGAGGAGAGGAGGGGAGGTAGGGAAAGGCGGTGAGATGAAAAAATGTAAAAGAGGTTGAAGGGGAATGCGGTGCATCGTGCGTGTCACTCAGAAAGCTGTGCCTGCAGTTCAATCGATGACGATGGTATGACAACACCTCATGACGATGGTATGACAACACCTCAGTGTGTGTCAAAAGTTGCTCCTTTCTTCCTTCTAATTCCCACTTGTCACCCACTTTGTTTTTCTCCCACCCTCCCTCATGTGCCTTCCCTTTTGTGGTTGCAGAGTCAGCTTCTTCATTTCTCCCATTAATGTCAAGGTCTCACCGCCAGCACCCAAATTACCACCATCCCCCTCCACTTTCCCACCCTCAAATCCCCCCCCAACACCTCCCAGCTGCCTTGGCTGAATGGGTAGGAGGGGTTGGGGGGTGAATTGGAAATTAGTAAAACAGATTCGGGACCAGGCTGGCCTGAGTGGGAGGAGGCTGGGGGGAGGGGGTTGGACTATTGATTTAATAGGCTGTGCCAAGCGACAAGTCGAAGACTGTAGATTTTCCAGCGTCCGACCCCTCCATCTAACATTTATTAGGACGTTTCATTTTAGGATGGAAAGGATGAAATTCATGAGGATTGGTTGATCCCCCTGATCTTTCCCTGCATCCTCGTCTTTCTCACCCTTCCTTCCCCCTCTGCCTCCTTCACCCCATCTCTCCTTTTCTCACAGTCAATCGATGCCCACGCCCCTCCTCATAAATGCAAAGGTTTATTTGAGCCAACTCTCCTCTCTGGGAGCAAATTTAAATAAGCTCATCGATCTTTCATTTAAGAGTGAAGTGACGGCAGCATTTTAGTGTCTTTCTCTCCCAACTCCTCCTCTTCCTCCCCCTTCATCTAACGCTCATCTACTCACCTCTTCTCTGCCCTCCTTTCTTTATTCATAACTTACCCCTACTACCCCACTCCCCCCACCCCCTACTCCTTGTCACTGAGCAGGGGTTCTGCTCCACAGCTGTTTGACTTATTCACATTTCCAGCTAAGATTCAGGCTGGGCCTCATTCTAGACTTTATATTCTGAGTGAAGTCTAGGATGGGTCACAGCGCGAGTGTATTTCAGAGTGTCACTCATATTTTACATCACTGACAGACAATGCCCACAATGCCTCACGCTTTAATATTGCAGATGGAAGATGAAAAACTTGAAAAATATTACAAATATTCCAAGTGCAGCATAGGCTTTGACTGGACGTCATGCATTTAGGTGATTTCTAATGCAAATTTTCAGACATTAAATAACACATATTACTTTAGGTAAAAAAAAAAAACCAAAACAAACAAACAAACAAAAAAAAAACCAGTAATATGCCAGGAAAACTATTAGTCTTTTGTTTGGTTATGAAGTGTAAAATAAATTAGGACTAAGTTTTCTCTTTTGCTCTAGTGATGGTAGTTGCAAAACAGAATGCTAGCAGTCATTACTGCTAACCTTGCTGAAGGTAACTGTGTACAAATGTGTCTGGAGCACCCCAGCTAATTTAACTACCGTAATGTTTGGACTATTGAGCGCACCTGAATATAAGCCATACCCACCAACTTTAAAAATAAATAAACAAATTTGTACATATATAGGACACACTTGTCTATAAGCTGTGGGTGTCCATGTTGTAACATGAGATATTTACACAGAAAGTTTTTTAAAACTTTTAATTAAATAAGTACTGGTAACATACACAAATATGTACAGTAAATATTTTTTTCTTAGCAGTGCCTGTAGCACGGTTGTTTAAAACAATTAACTACCAGGCGGTCATTGATCACCATCTTCATCTTCCTCCTGCGCACTTAAAGCACTAAAATCATCTTTGTTGCTCTCACTTTAGCCATATTTTTGATGTCATCTGGTCCGATGGAGTTCTCGGCTATCCTTGTTTGAGTGGATTTGCCGAAGTTTGTAACTTTTTCCTCGTAGTCGGTTTCATTATTCTACCTGTTTGGTAATTTCATTGGTCTCATGTGATGAGGTTAAATGTTTTGGCTGCATGAAGCTCATTAGCCCGTAAAATCCATAAGTTAGCCGCATCTTTGTTTAAGCTGTAGTGTTCAAAGCTTATGAAAAAGTAGCGGCTTATAGCCTGGAAATTATGATATTTCAGAATTTTGAGGCTCTGACCAAAGTTGAGTTTCTTGTGAATTTGGAAGTTACCCTCCTCCTAAATCAACCCTGAAGGAGACTTTCAGAGAAATGCTGACCCATTTGGTTGATCTGTCACTGTGTGTGATCAGCTTAGATGTGACACATGCCATTGGCTCAGCTCAGTCAGAATATGGTGCTGATTGGGCCACTGGGCATGCCTAAGTGAATCGAGGTCACGGGTAGGACATTAGAATGGTGGTCTATGGCCTGCGAAGGTCTCTGCACTTGATGACAAAACCCAAATCAAAGTGACTGGCATGCACTTTTGCACATGCGCACATACACACTCCCACGCTTATACCAACACACACACACACACACACACACACGCACGCACACACATACACACACAAGTCCTTGTTTCCCATCAGCGTCAAATAGTTAAAGCTGATGTGGAAATTAGCTTAACGGTGCTGTAATGAAGAGGGGGTGAATCAGATGCCTCATCTAACTGATTATCATTGTCCACACGGTACGACCTTTTAATGGCTTCCACCTTTCTGACATTTTAATGGATGAAACTTTTGTGACTCATGTCAGTACATCTGTAAGTCTCGCATTTTCAGGAAACCTGTGCTTGTATCCTGTAAAATGCACATTATTTAAATAATAATAAAATGTACTAAAGCATTTTGTTTGCAGAAACATTGTGGAACAATATGTTACCTTGCTTGCAGTCTGTGGATTTTTGATCTATTTTAAACTAAACCAGTATTGTTTGTTACAGAGCAGCTGCCTGACTATTATAGAAAAGAAACCAGCCATCACAATCACAGCAATTTAATTAATTATCATCAGTTAGTTGGATCTGTGTTATGAAGCATAACACATCCTGTGGTATCATCAACTAATGTGGGAGCAGCAAGCCAGTCTTGTACTGCTCATGTCATAAATTACTGGTTATTATCTCTTCACCTTTGTTTGGAGTAAGTATTTAAAATGACAGATGCAGAGACTGAGATTTTTTTTTTGACTAGTGTAAGCCAATATCCTAAAAGGCAATTTTTATGTTTTTGCTGCTCTGATCTGCCACAATATCTAAAGAAACTTGAAACTTGAGTTTTAAATTAATTTATGTCAAAGTACAAAATAAATCTTCGTGTAGTCAGTTGACACCAATGTTATGAGGCAATTTTTTGACATCAGTCTGAAACAAGTTTTTTCCCCCTCATTCTTTACAGCAAAAACTAACCAAATATGCTGCTTATAAGTTATTTCCCTTTCATCCCCCAGTGTATTGAACACCATCAGTCTCCCAGTGCCCCTTATGTAACATAGTTTTGTACTATAGGGCCATCTGTGTACTTGCATCTTACACACTTTCACAACAAGGGTGCTGTATTTCCAATGATTTACATTGTTGTGCCACAGTGGGGAATTATGTGTGAATGCAGCACTGCTTCCACTCCCTGCAGGCACAGTGGGTGTTGCTCCCTGCAGCTTTCTCTGAGATGTTGCTCACTCTTTTAGGTTGAAGCAAACACACAAAGCAGAATAAAATAATTTTACGTCCATAATTGTTTGTTATGAAATTTAGCTATGTGCCCTGAGATGACTTCTGTTGTGACTTGGTGCTATATAAATAAACTGAAGTGAACTGAGCAAACACTGAAAAGCCAACTCATTAAACGCTGATCAACTAATCGAAGGCTTGTGGAGGTGAGATTTTATGTAGTATTTTTTTGTGTGTACCCCCCCCCCCCCCCACTCAGTTTTGTAATGTTTGAATTTAAAAACTCTGTGAGGGTTTAAGTGAATTGTCCTGAGACTTTTTGAGTCAGAGTTTTGATTTACAGTCAGCAGAACCTTTACTTCCCTCATTATCAGGCTGTTTATGTCCCATTTGTTCTTTCTTTATTGATAATTAAGTAACCAATGTTGGTCTGTGAGTCTAAAATTTGTGCATTAATGATGTTAAATACAAAATCATATTCCATTAGCAAAAATGTTTTCTTAATTAGCTTTAAGTTTTATATTTTCAGATTAGTGATACTTTTCACCAATTTCTTTTCTGCAAGTTTTCTTTTTTCTTTGAACATTACTGCTTAGTGACTCAGACAAAACCATAACCACATTTTTTAATTCAAAACTAAAAACAAGGGTAACGATTTTGGTTAAATTAAAAGCATGGCAAACGCTTACATCTGTGTGACAACATAAAATATGTATGTAAATAAATAAAATAACAGAACTAATATTTCAAAGGAACTTAGCTTTTAACTACTGTTAAACATAGATTTTGCATTTGAACATCTGCACATTAAATAAATGCCTAATTTTATCAATGGTTGTTGTGTTTAAACCACTAATGCTAAAATACATGTTTAATTCATAGAAGAAATTACATTTACCCTGGACTCTCAAGATCAAGATTGATTGCCTGTCTGTCTGATTAAAACAGTAACCTTTTTCAAACATTAGAAGATCACATATGACAGATGATCTGAGATGACAGAAAGTTGAATTTGGCTCTTTTTGTGTTGCTAGCTCAAGAATTTGACATCCATTACATATCCAACCACTCAATTGACAATATTTAACTTGTGAAAACTCAATCCTTTAACCCAACTGTTATTATTGATCAAGTTAAACTCTATTTGCCAAGTTATAAATACATTATATAAATAGTTTTTTAATAAGAGGTGAACGACAATTCAAATAAACATATATTTCAACCTATAAATCACATTAGTTAGCACACTTTGTAGATACCAGAAATGCATAAAATATTTTAGACCTGAAAACAACAAAAAGAAAGATATCACAAGTCAAGTTTTGAATTTGCTTTTAAGAAATCACAATTTCCTATATGTAGACATGTGTAAATGTTTTCCCAAAATGTGGTTCATGATAATAAAAGGATGTTTCCTGAGGGTTCATGAGATAACAGCTTACCGTATCTGTTAAAAGAAAAGCGAGTGTTTTTTTTTTTAAAATTGTGAAGCAGGCAGCGTCCTAATGCATAATCTTTAAAAATTATATATTGTGAAGCCTTTCATGCTTTTATACCTTTTTCAATTCCGATAAAAAAATAATATAAATATGAATAAATTCCTACCAAGATCAGTTTTTAACTCCAGTTCTAAATGGTAGGTGTGTTTTTATATATGAAAATCAAATGGAAAAACCTAATTGGACACACATTTAAAATAAGTTTTAAAGCCATATTTAGTGACAGCAGCATGTGTCACATTAAGTCTGTTAAACAGGGAGCATACTAAATGATCAGGTTTACAACTCTGCACGGCAGCTGGCAGCTCACTTCAGGCCCAGTTATGTAGGGCTGACACCTGTGGTTCAGTCAATAATAATAGACTCTACTGTGATTTAGAAAGTCATGCATATATAAAATTGTCGCTTTTTTAAAGCTAATTTAAAGACAAATTCCACTTTTTTTAACAGATTTGTTCCAAAGTGTATAAATAAATTAGTTGATTCAAGTCTAGCTGTAACACCAGTTTTAATTCACAGCTGTTGAGTTACATCATGTAATGTCTTCTTCAGCTTAGCCTTTAGAAAACATAGCATTGCAATAATGTTCATGCTCAATAATCCAGGTGTCAAATCTGATAATTCTCAATCAGGTCATCTGGACAGTTTCTGTCCAGATGACCTGATTGAGAATTATCAG
>JARVGV010000474.1:13454337-13474427 GCA_031762435.1 Hypsolebias longignatus
AAAATATTTATCCTACACAACTAAAAACATATATGCATGTATTTCGAAATGTTTTTATTTTATCATTTCATTTTTTAATTATTTTTTTAAGTCTTCTTCAATGTAAAATGGTGAATTGTTCCAGAAGTTCCAGTGGGGCGGCGCCCTAGCGTCCCCTATGGGCCGGCCGCCCCTGATCAGAGCACTAATGATCAGTTGTTAGGCTGATGGTCCTCCTTGCTGATGTGAACTGCTAGTTTAGGCTGTCACCTTAAACTGGTTGATCCACTATGAGAAGGGGCTATATATAAGAATGAGTTTATTGCAGCTCCTCAGTCTGACAGTCTTTTGGATAAAAGCCAAAATGTTTCAACAATTTTTTTAAAAAATCCATCCAGAGATGACGAAAAATGGTTTCTGCATTTTTACATTATATTTTTTTCTTCTTCTGTGTGTATCAACCATCAAATCATTGTTGAGATTCTCCGACATAAATTTCAAGGTGACAATTGAAACCATACTACCATTGTTACCGGTACTATTGTGATTTTGAAATGTACAATGAGTTGTTTGAAGGTTTAAATTTGAAGATTAAATATCCATCCATTATCTTTATCCACTTCCTTTCGCGGGGTCTCTGGTGCCCATGTCCAGCTACCACTGTGTGAAAGACGAGATACACTCTGGACCGGTCTCTAGTCCATCACAGGGACACATGGAGACAAATGAGACAAACACACTCAAACAACAAATTCACTCTCACTCACACTTAGGGGACAATTTTGAGTTATCAATTAGCTCAACATGCATGTTTTTGGTCTGTGGGAGGAAACCGGAGTAAACCCATGCATGCACGGAGAGAACATGCAAACTCCACCCACAAAGGTCCTCGACCAAGATTTGAACCTGTGACTTTCTCGCTGAGAGGTGGCAACTCTACCAGCTGAGCGGCTTCAGATGTTATCAGTCCATTTAATGGCCGTTATTAGTAGTTATCATCCCCATATGTAGTGGTGAAACTGCCCCACCTACCTCTTAGCAGGTATAAAGGCACGTTATTAGCGTTTTCTTTACTGATAATAGGCAGCATGTTGCCGGAGTAAACCAGGAAGTGTTTTTTAATGGGTTTTTTTTTCCCAGCTTATATAACCCTTTTCGTAAACGTAACGTGACACCTGACCCAGAGGACCAACCATAAACTTAACCCCATTACTCTTGTGCCTAAACCTAACCAAGACCTTAAACGTAACGCCAGACCCTTTACTGTAAACCTAAAGATGTAGCTAAAAACGGAGCCTCTTATCATTGATACCAACACTAAGAACATACCTTTAAACCTAGTAGGAGGTACAGGAGGGGCAGTCTGACCGCTACTTATGGGGATGACAATAAGTAATAACGACCATTTAATGGTTGATAACGTTCAAAGCGGGTGACCAGCTGCACCACCGTGCCACCCTTAAAGATTAAATATGGTCTTTTAATAAGCAGCTGTGTGCAATATTTGAAGACTAATTGAATATTGACAAATAAATTTGAAGTGCACTTTTTCTTAAAATGCCCATATGGCTTATTTAGAGTTTTTGTTCTAGTTTGTATTTATAATAATTTTCCTTGGATCTTTTTTGTTCAGTTCTAAATTGATACACCAGTTGTATGATTTATGTTTTCCCCTTTTTGTTCTGAAACAGGATTTCACAGCTTGTGCTGCATATTTACTTTTATCTGCCTGTACACAGGGATACATTCTCAATGTCTTTTTTATCAGCCAGGACATATCACAGTATGAGGTTCTACTTGAAACTAGAATGGTTACCAGTCTGCCCACTTTTGCTCAAATCAAGTGTTTTTGTTGTTGGCAGTGTTCATCTGTGTAAGAGTGCTGTTTTGAAAAATATTCATGATTTATTGGTTTGAGTTTAAAAATACTGTGCTTCTGGTGATTAGTTTTTGATGTTGGAATTAAATATTATGTTAATATCCAAAATTTTAACTGCCTCAAATGTTTGTACTTTTTACAAGCCTTAAGTGGTCTACCCAAACAATACCAGTCATTGGTGGACAACTCTGATTTATAAATTTTCAATAAACTTACTTTTAAATGACAAGCATTTATAAAATTCACACATTAGTAAACTTATAAAACTGATATTATCTTGCGTGAATTTAATTTTGTAAAGAAATGTTATGTTTGCATATGTTTTGAAAAATATAATTGGACAAAATGAACAACAAAATATACTCTTATACTCAAAGGAAAATAAATTAAGTACCCGGTAGTTAAAAACATGACAGGACATCCTGCTGTCAGTTAGAGTCACTGTGGCAGATGGAGGGACTAAATTTAAAGAAATGACCTGACACAGTCAAACAATATTCATCCTGACAGATGAACTGGCTTTCTCTGACCAAGAATAGAGGAGCTGGTTGGCTAATGGACTCACTCTATTTTCTTTACCCTTCTTCTTACCCTCTCTACATCCTTTTGTTCCATTTTTCTCTCCAATCATTACACATCATACTTTTCTTTTCTCCCTTCCTGCATTACAACTTGCTTTTCTTTATAACACTTATATCTCACTTCCACTCACTATAATTGAGAAGGGGAGGAGGACACACATTCATCTCATTAAGTGCACAGCTAAGCACTCACAAATACGCACAATTTCCACAGACTTTTTGTGATCGTGTCGAAAAATGAATATTTGTGCACACTGACTCACAACTCGTCCCTCATTGGATTCATTTTATCTTGTGAATGTGTGAGTAGAAATAGAGAGAGAGTGAGAGGCAAACAAATGAAAATAAAAAGAAAGCGTTTGACCAAAAGAGAGAAATTAATTATCTTGTTTGCCAGTTGATACAAACCTTTCAATAGAATCCAACGCAGAACACCAGTAGAGTTTGCATGCACATTGAAACAGTCTCATTCATCAGTAATCTTGAGTTATACTCCCAATCTTGTGGCTCAGCTGTGCTTTGTGTGGTGGTTGTGTTTGATTCAGCAGCATCTTCATCCCACTCAAAGTGCCACTCTTTATTTCACTAGACTGGTTGCACGTTAAACCTGCCATCACATAAATCTCTTGAATGGGACTTTTAGACCTGAGTGTGTGAGTGTGTGTTACATATTGGGGATATCCTGAGCTAATGTCAAGAATAAGATCAGAGACTTGATCAAAGCGCTTTTTGATTGATGGGATTGGGATCAACTCTTAACCTCAGCTCACTTTTTTTTAAAACTGAGAACCACGGCAGGAATGCTCATAGTTACTTAGCACAAGGATGTAACATGACATTTCAGATTCTATTTTAACCTCCTGAGCTACATTTGTATACTATTAATAATATGCCTTTAGCACATATTTTCCCTATGGATAAAATGATTGCAACCCACCAACATCCCTGAATCAGTTTAAAACATGGACGACAGCAACACGTTTCACTTAAGATGATGCTAATCTAGTGCTTTGTTAAATGTCATAAATTGTAATTAAAACTAATATTTTGTAACATATGTATTATTTCAAAGTCTAATTTACCTCTATTTTGTTTTAGATATCCCAGACTTCTGTTGTATGACTAAATAACAATATCCTAATATTTTATTTATTTTGTCATCACTGTATCTGTTGTTTATGTGCATTAACAAAATAAATATGTTAATTATAATGATATAAAAAACAAAACTGAATGAGAAAGCAGCACTGACAATGACTTGTGAATGAGATAGAGGTGAAATATTTACAAATGAATATAACTTTTTATACAGGAGAAGTGTAAAACCGTGCTATATGCAAATGCAAGCATTAAATGAAAATGTGGTGTGGGCAGATATTTCATTGTAAATGATTTGAACTGGTCCAAAAAAATCTTGATTGAGACATTGTTAGTTCAAATTCATCTGCAGTTAAATTGAACTATTCATTTGACACCTGCAAAACATTTAAAGTTGAGGGCAATCTACAGCATTTTTGTGGACACATGGAGGTCAGTAGTTAAACAAAGAAAGAAAAACTCTAGATTAAGCTATTCAGATTCAAATAATCATTGTAGAGAATTAAAGGGAACAGTAAAAGAAATCAGTAGTTACTGTAGTTTGGTTCAAGACAAGACTTAGTAATGGTAAGGAAAAACTAATTTTTCACAAAGCCCTTTCTAGATTACACCATGCATCTTGGGTTGTTTTCTCATGACAGCAAAATAACAATCTTATAAAAAAATTTTTTACATTTAATTATCCTATCACATTAAAAGGACGTGGAATTTATCAAAGTTTATACTGTATTAAAATACTTTAAATTAGTAACTTGACCTGATAAGACCTGTTTTTAAAATATAATACCCACAGTTTATCATGGTTTGACCTTGTTATTCAGTGGCAAAGTAAAGAACAGCTTCTGCTTAAACACTTAAATGTTGTTTTCTTTAAAACTAAAGGTTAATTTTTTTGTGCTTTTTGACACGTGTACAAAATAGCAATATCATAATTTATTTCTGTTTTTCTGCATTGTTTGCCTTTTTGTTGTAAGTTAATACACTGCAAGCCTTGGTAGGGTAGCATTTATAAAAAGGATGCCATGAGATGTATTTTTTTTTCATAGAAACTGATCTGAACTGTTCAAACTCATGTTGTCTGTTGCTTCTAAACATGTCTACCATCTCCTGCTGCACAGTGACAAGGTTGTGTTTCAGCTTTGGTAGTCAAAATTACTTGTTGACACTTGCAAGTTTAGTCCCACTTCAGGGAAATACAAAAGTCTGTATGCCAATTCTATTAGTATTCTGTCATAGTACTAAGTGGTTTGTTAAAAGATGTTTTCATGCATTAACATGTGACGTGTACTAAGCGCCTAACCTTCCCCTAGGTCTTTTGGCAAATGAAAGATTACACTCGGTCAGTTCTCTAAAGGTTTGTGCAAAATGTTGATTGATTGTTGTCCTTGCTGAAAAATATGGCTTTGATTACCCATAACAGAGTGTTTACCCTCTACACAATAAATCAGAAACTAACTCTAGTCTGGCATTTATTAATTTTTAAAGCAAAGCCGCCACACAATTGGCTTTAATGGTTGGCATTACCCACAGATAATGGATATGTTCAGCTTTAAGCTACATTTTGTCCACAACATTGGGAAAGTCAGTGAAAATTTCTGTGGTCTAGTATCACAAGGTCAACCTAAACTGTCTAGAAGTACTCCACATCCCTGACAATAATTCTTTTAAGTGAATCCAAGAGTGCTTTTTGCTGTCATTACAACAGTGGGCTCACTGTTGCTCTTGGTCCCATTTTTGTAGACAGTTACCTTTTTTGTTTTCAAGAGCTAGTGCTTAGTGATTTGTGATAAAAATGTCATACATGGACAAAGCAAGGTCTAAGTCACACACTGAAACCACAAATTCTCAAGCAACCAGCAAAGTGCTGGTATTATATCAGTAATCTATAATAGTTCTCCTTAATACATGATCCTGTTTTCTGAAAAGCACTGTGTGGGCTTTGCTCTAATAATCCACTGTTTTAAATGTCAGTCTACAGCTGAAGGCCAACATTATGCTGATTACAGCAACCATCATTTCTAAATAGCTCCCCATGCCCAGCCGAGAGCAACATTGATGGCTTTTTGTTTGTGTTTGTGTGTGTGTGTGTGTGTTTGTTTTCAAGTGTGGAATTTGCCATTTAGTGTAGTTCTTGGCAAAATCTACTTGATTAAGGATTTTCAGAGCCACTTTATCATACTTTGTACATAGTAGCCTATTAGGATGTCAGTCACTCATCAAGCTTTGTGTGCATGGGTTGTGTATGTCTTTGTGTACTTGTACAACAGTTTTTGTGCAAGAGGTATTTGAGTAATTTAGGTTTTCTGTGTATTTTTTTTAAATGCAAATTTGCTTTTAAACCTAATGTTTTAAACACAGTCACAGCTGAAAAAAATTCTTCCACTACAGCTCTTGGCCATCATGGTCGTCTCCGATTCTTCTTTTGTCTTTATTCTTACCTGATGGTCATCCTGCTTCTGCCCACTCTACATACAGATGTATCATAGATGAATTAGACTGAAAAATAAACACAAAACAGCTGGATCTCTCTCTTCTTACAAACGCATGTACACAACCACTTTTATAGGTGAATGTTTTTCTCCCAGTGTCCTCAAGACATAAAAGTATATTGAGCTATTGTAATGCAAATACTGTATATCAAAACCACAAAGTAAACCAACAGTGTGCTAAAGCAGAGTACAGCAGCTATTTAACATATACAGACAGACATGACTATAAGTACATCACAGCCTACGCATAAGGGTTTAAGAGGACTGTATAGATTCACTTGGATGGATACAAATTCTCTTGGTTTTGTTTTCTGTTTTACAATTTTCTGCAGCATTGTGCGTTTCTGCTGGAACAGTCATTTGCAATTTGTTGCACAACCGTTTACAAGTTTCAGTAAAGAGCAATGTTTTTTTTTCCTGTCAAGTACAGTAAATGAAAACTGCATTATCTTTAGGAAGAACCCACAGAGATGATGCAGATAAAATGGTCACAGGCATAAAAAAATAGTCACAGTAAAATACTGAACACAGTACTTCCAGTTAACCAGACTTTCTTAGCGTTTTACACATCATTTTTCATTTTTCCTTCATCTCCTTTTTTCCATATGCCGTCTCACTTCTTGGACTGACTTTGTCTTTCCATGCTGTCACCCACTCCATGCCCACCCAACCTCCTAGTGGTGTCACATTTCATCCAGTCTGCAGAAACTTTCCTTAAAAAAAAAAAAAAAAAAAAAAAAAAAAAAAAAAAAAAAAAAAAAAAAAAAAAACATTACACTCGTCTTTTGCTCTGTCACTTTATGTCCCCCTTCCCCCTCTCCCGTGACCATTTTCTTCGTTTAATCTCACCACTCGTTTTCCTTTTCTCCCTCTGGCTCCATACAAGGGAAAGCGGGTGGAAACCCATCCCAGAGGGGAAATCCACTAACTGCACCCTTTGGCACCAGCTGTCTGTCTCAGGCCTGTTGTATGAGTACTCTTGCATGGCTCTGGGTGATGTCTTTTTTCCTTTTTATGTGAGTGCTGGTGTTTGTGAGTGTGTTTGTGTGTGTATGAGAGAGAAAGAGAGAGAGCGAGAGAGAGAGAGAGAGGGAGAGAGGGAGAGAGAAGGCGAATCACAAGGAAAGGTTACCCGTGAATGTGGTAGGTAACTCTATCTTGGACGGCAAGCAGCTAAAAGCATTAGGTTATAACAACTGTCAGGCTTGGGCAACATTTGATGGCACTATGGGCAAGGATAGAAGGACAAATGGGGTGTAGTGTCTTACAGCTGTGTGTGTGTGTGTGTGTGTGTGTGTGTGTGTGTGTGTGTTTAGCCCATCTTATCAACACCAGTCTGTGAGACTACTTAGTGATCATGGTGGCCCAGCGTTGTTAATTTGTGTAATCAGTGTTTAATTGGCATTCAGGAAAACACATTAATCAGACTGGAATAAGTCTCCAGGTCTTTGCACAGTCGTTCATTAGTATACTTCAATCAGCCAATCAGAGGCAGCCTGGGAGCTGTGCATGCTGGGGTGCAATCACAGATTCTTCTAGGACACAGGAATGACACTTTACTGGTCACACACCATGCTGCCATTATGCCAATTTACAAAAACAATTGCCAATGTAATAAAGGATTTTTCTAATTGTTATGATGTTTGTTATTCTTTATCAAATCAAGTCATCACAAATAGGATGGATTGAGAGTTTGCTCCTGAGCTTGATTCACTTGTGCAATGTGTGAATATGTCATATGAGAGTTGTGTCTGAGGTATGAAGATCTAAAAGCTTTCAAGCACTCCTGTGCATAAAAATGTGTGTTTGCATGGGTGGGATTTGCATTTGGTACATCTAAAAATGCATTTCCTTCACTGCAAACAGATCACACACTCATACAAATATGAGAAGTCAATTATAAGCCGGCAGACTATCAAAGACTCAAACCTGCGGTGGTAGAAGTAATGTCAAGCCTGCTCAAAACTTTTCTTTCTCTTGCTTTTTAATTTTGCTGCTACTTTGCAAATCATACTGACATTATTTACCAACTCTAATCCCAAACACCCAGAACGCAAACCTTATCACACAATATTAGATATTTAGGATTTAGAAATCAAAGCAGAGAGCACAGAACACACGTTGACTGGTTCTGTACCTTTTCATTCATCTGAGGCTATACTTCAGATAATTCCTCTCATATTATAGGTTTGTGTCTATTTCATTTTGTAATTATTGGAAGCTACACAATAATTAAAAACACAACACACTTTTATATTTATGAAGCAAATACAGTATTTCAAGTTCAAGTTGAAGTATCTGTTGTCATCCGCATTACATGTGGTACATGAGGTGGAACAAAATTGTGTACTCAAGGTCCTACTGTAGTTGCACCCAAAAGTAGCAAAAATATAAAGTTGAAAAAGAAGTAGTATACAAAAGAAGTAGAAGTAGTCCCTCGCTACAATCCGGTTTGACTTTCTCGGACTCACTCTATCGCGGTTTTTCAAATTAAGATTGAACATGACACACAGTTTATCAGCCAATCAGTTGGCTGATTGATATTTTAAATTATTTAGCACCTGTTGCACCTGTGTGCAGCCCACATATGCAGGGAGAAGCTCCCTCCTGCAGTATGTCATGATCTCCGATCTGCAGCGGAGAAGTGGGCATGGCCGAAAGCACTGGCAGGTGACAGAGAACAGCCGGTGGCAGAGAGAGAGCGGAGATCATGACATGCTGTGCTCATTGTGTAGAATATTGCAAGATTGTGGGAAGGGTTTAAAACATCTGTGAACGGAAACCCCTGAGATAAATGAGGGACTTCTGTTTAAGGATCTAAGATTTGCACAAAGATATACGCTAAACGAACGCTAAGCAATACGCTAAATAATCTAAGATATACGCTAAACACTAATAATGTAAAATAATATGGTACTTTGTATATTAAATAACAGACCAAACATGAGCCTGTAGTATCTAGGGGTTGAACGAGTACATAATTTTTAAACTCGACATTAACATAATAAAGCTTGAGTAGAACTTGAGTAGTTGATGATGTCATAGGATCTTAAGATACAAATAAAAAAAGTCATTTAATTTTTACAAAAAAAAAGACCAACAAAACATTGAGAGTGGACTACCATTCATCATGCCGCAGATAAATCACAGAAAAAAAACAAAACTACAGTATTAGTTATTATTATTAAGCTGCAAAAGTGAAAGAAACGTGCAGCACGTCAAAAACGAAACCAAAAACAGTGGGGCGGTCGACCACCGTGCTGCGCATTAGGTTTAGTTTTAGAGATAATTATGTTTATAAGTTTTTTTTTAATAGGTTTAGATTTAGAAATTCTTATTTTTTGCTTTTTGTTTGTGAAACAAGGTCAGGGGCGATGGTCACAATATATGGTGGTCACAGAATATGGTGCAACACCGGTTCGCAACACGCTCAAAACAGGAAATTGATTCATTTTCTGTTCTGTAACTGCGACGTGATGACGTCACTACGAATACTTGATGTGAAATTAAAAAACTCGATAGATGTCCTCGGAATCGATGTGTCGATTACTCGAGTAGTCTGTTAAAGCCCTAGTAGTATCATATTTCTTGTTCTTAACATTGTTCTTAACATTTAGGAACTTTTGTGTGAATCTTTTAATCTTTTTATCTGTTGCTGCTGTTGCTGCTGTTACACTCTAATTTCCCGTCCGTGGGACAATAAAGGCTAGATACAGTTACTTGTAGACATTAAATGAATGAATTAATGAAATGCATCTCCTCTGAATATGTTGATTACATTTCACCAAGTATAAATATATACTATTAATTTGTATATTTTGTACTTTTATGTTGTGGATAACTTGCCAAGTGCTGCTGGATTCAGGTATGGCTCCTTACTCTTCTCACCCACATTAATTGACCAATTCAGTCTTTGCAACCGGAGCTTTAACCTCCCCAAAGTGATCAAGAAGAGACAAAGTAGGATAAAGGAGACACTTTTTTACTTTTTCACAGCAGCACACAAGAAAAACCACAGACAACTCTGGCTTGTTCCACTGGGGGTATATGAGAAAAATACTTGTATTTATTATCATTAGAGATGGGAGATTTGGCTTTCTTGTTAAGTGTCATTTTTTAATTTGTATGCAGTTGGAAAAAAAGGCAAAAATCTGTTAGCAGTTTTTTTTTTTTTTTTTCTTGTCATGGTTATGTAATAATCAACATTTTGGCCCTTAGAAAAGCAGTTTAACAGTTTTAGTTTTCAAAAGCATATAATAGATGACTTCATTGGCTATTCTCAAAGCTCAGTTTTAGGGGTGGCTTTGGAATATACCGTAGTTCATTTCACAAGAGATTGTTTCAGAGCCCTAATTTCACTGAGGGACGACATGATATGGGCTTCAACTAGTAGCTAACAAAAATCAGGGTTGAGTGATGTTCTGGACAAAATTGGAGTTTTCTAATGTGCCTCTAGAGGAGCTTAAAAGGAGACAGATTAGATGTCCTTTTTCTTAACTGTAAAAACCTCTTGAGTTATAATTATGGGATGCTGGCATGAACATTTTGGTGTCACTAACTTTAACTAGCCATTAATGCATGCATGAAGTGCACAAGACCAACAATATGAAGCCTTTTATATTTGTTTAAGAATTCTTTCCTGTTGTCTAAACGTGATTTATTTGTTAATTTTTGTAGATTGGCTACAATTAATGAATGCTGATCTGGTCTAATTACATCTAGCAAAGGAAGTTACTGAGAAGCTGTATTGAGTTAGTTTGTTAATTTTCAAGGTTGAACTTTTTCATCAGTGTAAAAAATATTCTGAATATCCATGAATAATTTCCTGGGCAAGCTCTTGGATCATTCTATGATAGTATAGAATCATCAATGGGATTTTTACGTACAGGTAGTTTATTTCTGTTGTAGAATAAACAGATCTGTAACACTGTGTTGAACTCTAAATTTTCTACTTGAGGGTGGCAATACATTTATCTGAGCTACAAAAACAACTCAGAAATACACTTTTTTTGGACAAATCATATTGAAAATTGTCATCTTTTATATATGTTTGCATTGCAACTTTACTATTTGCACCTTACCACAGTCTTGTTTATTAGAATAAAACAAATCCCAAGAATTTCACAACATGTGCCTTTCCCACATCACTTGATTTGGCACTGACTCAAATGATTAGTTGAGCTTTTAACTATCTTTAATTTATTCTGGATTTGTGTATCCGAGTGTGCGTTTCTGGCCTGCTTGTTAGCACCATGCAAAAACCAGAGTGCACTTTTTAATTACAGCTCTCAGATAATTTAGGGAGGAGGGGGAATGAACGCAGGAGGGGGAGACACAAAGTAGTGGAGGAGGGTTAGTTTAATCTCACAGTTGGTTTCACCCGTTGCTTTTGGTTTTATATTTCCTTTTAAAGACATGAATCACTGATCATCCTAGAAAAAGGCAGAGCGAGCGAGAGGGTTTGTTAGATCAGCAACAGTAGTTATATAATCATATAATCAGATTATAAGTACATTATCCTTAATTGTCTTTTCTGTGATAAAGAAGAAAAAGCACAAAGGAGTAAATGAGGGCCTTACGGCTAAAGAACTGTAGATATCCATAAACAAATTGGGTCATGTTTATTTGTGTACGTGAATAAGTAAAAGTCTTATTAGGCTTCTAGTGAATAAATGTTTATGTTTGTCTCTTAAGTACATCGGCTCTAAGTGACTTTGCTGTGCTTACCAGCTGCTCACAGTTGGGGCACGCATAAATATACCAATAAATCTAGTATTCATTTATTTAGTCCCATTTACTTCAGGGTGTGCGTTCTTAAAAAATACGCTGCTCTGTGCTTCTGTGTTCGCACAAACTTTGATATGTGTTGACAAGAAAAAGAAAACTGTTGATAATTTTTGTTCCCATTTCTAATATGTATGTTAAGAAACCAAGGGTTGAAGCAAAAGCAAACAGCAGGGAGATAACTAATAAAACTAATTTTTTTTTTTATTTTTACAGTATTTATTTTTTTAGCAGAAAATAAAATTTGACTACATGTTGAACTTTTCGCTCCAGGACATTTGTTCTGTAACAGGAAGGCAACATTTAATTGCACATTTTACTCTAATCTAGCAACAAAAAAGGCACAAAGATAACTTTTTCTGGTTAGAGAGTAATTTGTCTATAGAAATAAACAATGTGTACAAGACTGTTTTCCACAACAGATGGAGAGGGAAAAAGCCGGGTTGATATACAGCCAAAGTTAGATGCTGTAAGAGTCAAATAAATCTAAAAGCAAACCGTCAATGCTACAATACAGTGTAGGCTGAAGGACTTTATAAATAGATACAAATATGCATCATTGACTCCAGGCCTAATTCTGGTCTTTTCATGTAGTTAAAGTTGTGGGTAGAGTTTTGATTGTCAAGGGAAAAAAAATGTTTTCTAGGGTTTTGGATCTGTGCGTGCTGAGTGCACATTTTACTTTTTGCATGTATATATATATAGAGTATCTTTTAAGAGTGCGTGTCTTCACACCTTTAACACAAACAGGAGTGTTAAAACGTCTCCAGCAGTATCTTCAGACAACAGTTGCACTCTTTCCTCCCTCCATCGATATTCCACTACTCCTTATTCCATTTCAGAGGATATGCTCTGAGACGTTTACACACTGCCACCCCCAGTGCTTACTTTCTCCTCCATCTTCTCATTTAACAACGTGCTTTCAGACTCCCCGTAGACTCCCATCCACCCACCGCAGAGTTTGCTGCTGTTTATCCCTCTTTCCCTCATGAGTTAAGGTGTGTCTAATCAATGTCTAAGCTCTTTAATACCCCCACTGATGCTACAATGTCATCAGTGTGTCTGGGAACGTTTGTGCATGTGAGGTGGCCTGTTTGTGGTGTCCTTGTGTTTAAAACGTAAAGCGCACCGAAACAAGGGCATTCATGGTATGAAGGTGAGGGTAACCTCAGCAGAGAGCTGCTGTGAACACTTCTGCATGTGTAGTGATTAATTTGCCCAAAAGATGTGCTGAGAAAACACAAGAATATTTGTCATTTAGCGTTTGTGAGTTATCCTTCACACTATTGACCTAAAATGATGCACAACACAAAGTCAATTAATTTAATTACAGTTATGCAATTTTTCTACGTTTCAATAGTTGCTCACCACTTAGTCAATATTTTATATTTTCCCTTTTGCAAATTTCTAATGTTGATGTTATATTCAAACTGGAAAATGACATCTTGAATGTGGATCAATCTGTGACAAGGTTAGAACAGATACAAACTACAGTATACACTTTCCACACTGCTGCTATTTCAAACTTGTGTGGTGTTTTGTATCATAATGATTATCACATGTTGTAAAAATAAAACTATATTTAAATAGCTTTTCTGACTTGTGAATGTCAGCCCTAATCCCATATTTTCAGCTCTTTACCATGCTATAACAAAAACTTTAAATCCAAATTAAGATATTCTGTTACCCTCCTCCTTAACAAGACATATTTTAAACCACTACAAACATTTTAATGAAACTTGCAGAAAGTAATCTGTGGATGTGCATTTACAAAATACTGATCATCAGATCAATTCGACATGGCTCCACAGCCAACTGACTTCAGGAAATAAAAAATGGCTATATCTCAATTTATATTATATTATATAAAATTGTTACTGATATTAACCAATATTTTGGTGAGGTTGTAGCTGAGACTGATCCTTAATTCATATTCTGAGCTCTAACAGGTTACATATTTTAAAATTGATGGTAATTGTTGAAAGTCATTCCAAACACATACTCCGAGCACATCATATTTCAGTAAAATTCACATAACATTATTATCAAGGTTTAGCAAACATTTCTGCAACTCTGTCACCTCTCAACATAAAATATTCTCAGTTCATGGCTTTAGCTTGAAAGGCAGGGCGATGGGCATTCCTACAAGGGTTGCTAGGTCTTCAATTTACTTTTTTCTTTTTCACAGTATTGAATACATTGAAAACAATGACCAAGTTTCTTACAGACCGTAATCCTTTGTGTGTGGGTTAAGGTTATATGTTAGAATACACATTTCATGTTCAATCAACGTACTGTAGGCTACCACATGAAGGAGGAATGCATAGAAACACTGTGGGATGTGTTGACCACTGTGAGCTCTTGCATCATCTTTTGATAACATATGCAAAGAAATTTGACTGGAAATTTTCAAGTAGACTAAATTTTATTTAATACAAGCAGCATACTTCTCACTTTCTGGCATCGTAGACCATCTCTGCCTGACAATTGCGTTTTGTACATTATAACTGGGGGGTAACAAACAGGTACAATGATAGTCATTATATCTTGTGATAAATCAGCTCTGTTGTAGATACAAAATCATCAAAGTGGAAGTGAGGCTTGATGATGTGTGGGGGACAAGTTTTCTCCTGTTGCTGCAGCAGCAAATGAGATGTCAGGGAGCCACTGCTGCATCTACAGACTCTGGCTGATGAAGGAGAGGACCCTATTTATCCAGCCTGTGTATCTCAGTGATTCTGAAACAGTTTGTCTCAATATTTATTTTCTTACAGCTAAAAAAGTTAAACTACTTACCTGAATATGAGAAAATCTTTAAACTCTTAATATTATTGCTTCCGTAAAACTTTGAATATTATTGCTTCCGTAAAACTTTGAATGCCAGTAAAGCGTGGAAAGCTGTGAATATTTTCAACAAAAAAGAAAGCTGAGCTAACTTATCAGAACTCGTGAATAATAAAACTTATATCAAGGAACCCAACTTATGTTCAACAACAGTGTGGCGTACCATAAAGGTGAGGAAACCATGGAAGCTACAAAAAGACAAACACTGAGGACATTTTTACACACACACATATCTTGTTGACCTTATCCTAAATAAGAACATATTGCAAACATGGTGTTAAAATGACTTGTTGAAAATATATTCTTATTATATTTTGTTTATAACTTACAGTTTGCTTGTCTGATCAATGTCAGTAATCACCTTGCACATTATGTTCCTGACAAAACTGCAGTGTTCGCACCCCGTTTCAAAGCTATTCCTAGAAAAAAAAAAAAAAACCTTCACAAATCTTACAGGTTCATTTCCTCACCCCATGTGCTTATTTTTTACCCTGTTTGACTTTTATCTTTTGCTATAAGCTGTCTAAATAATGCAGCTAAGATTGGAATACTTCATATAATTTGATTACCCATTCATGTCCTTTACCTGTGTTTTTCTGGGGTGTTGGTGCCCATGTCCAGTAGTCACTGTGCGAGAGGTGGGGTGCACCCTGGCCAGGTTGCAGGTCCATCACAGGGACACACAGAGACAAACGAGACAAACAACCATTACACTCGCTCACACCTAAAGGCTCCCACAGACTCCACAGAGGTCCGCATGTACCCAATTAGACTCAACCTCAAAGTGGATGTCCGCAAGCCATGTCCGCGCAAAGATCAATTTTTATGACCACATACGCATACTTGGTGTCACACAATAAACTGCCCGGCGACAAACTGTTTTGTATGCGACACCAATGCATTAAATTCCCCTTCTTCATCCCTGATCTGGTTTAATGGACTTTTCTTTTGTTGTTTTTTTTTGCCAAGAGGCAAGCGATCTCTAATTCCTCGTCCGTTGATGCCATGACTGAAATTGTGAGTAATTAAGGAATTTGTCACGAGAGAGTTAAAATCAGGCCCGACGTGGCTGCGGGAGGGTCTGGAGATTTCCCAGTGGGCCGGTCTGATGTGTGGGCATGTGTGGGCTGCAGGGCCAGCGCTCCCTGTTTTTTTATTTTATTTTTTAAAACTTCTATTAACAACATATAAACACAGAACACCGCTGCCACTGTTCCTGAGCTGCCCTGCCTCTACCCAGGGCTGCCAGTAGCTCTGTTTTTTATTTATTTATTTATTTTTTACAACCTGTCAATCAATCCAGTAGACGTATCAGCAAATGACCAATCGGCAACCTCAATGTGTATGCTCGAGTATGAAGTCTCAACTGTCTGCGGCCCATATGTGCAGTGTCCACGCGGCTCACAGAGTACACACAGTATGCTTGAGTATATGGGAGCCTTTAGAGTTACCAATCAGCCTAACATGCATGTTTTTGGTCTGGGACGAAATCAGAATACCAGTAGAAAACCATGCATGTACGGAGAGGACATGAAAACTCCATCCAGAAAGGTTGTCAACATGTTTCTTCAGGTTACCATAATTAGAAAACACTGTTTGCAGGTCAGCACTTTTTTCAGAGTAACTTTTTAATTGGGCTAATAATATTGTTACCAAGACAAAATATAACAGTATCAATGTAGATATTAATGATCTTTCTGCTGTTGCTCAAATAGATTACCTCATTTAAGGAGCATAAAGTAATCCAATGTAAGAACAGAACAGCTTATTACTTTTACTTGTAGTTATATTTAATTTTATTTAACTATATTTCTCTTAAATACAAATAATCTGCATGTGAAGCAACTAAAATGAGATTGCTCTTTAATTTTGAAATCAAAACTGGCCTTGCTCTAAAATAAACACATTAAGCAACTGTTACAAATTGTAAAATGAAAAATGTTTGTTGCTGACAATGTCACAAACTATTTAAAACATGTAGGGCTGTGTCTCTCATAAGAATATTATTGTTTTTGATTGCCTCAATTAAAACTGAACAGTTCTTTTGTGTTCTCCCTTCTGTTTCTATTATTACCATTGCAGTGTAGGACTAATTCTGGTTTAATAATATCCCTGAAAACTGTGGAAAACATATGTGATATGTTAGATTTGTATTGTTCTATAGGTTTTTGTACTTTTGACCACCACCTTGTGGTGCACATTTGACACAGTGCCTCCTTCAAGTTATTGGAGAAGTTGAATGTGAAGTTATTGGGCTTCCATTTTCTTGTAGTGGAAAAACAAAACAAAAAAATGCCCAAAGTGGTGCTTTGGTGTTTGGCTCAGCACACAAATCTGTTATGGCTTTGTCAATAAAAGGCCATTAAAATGGGGTTGATCAAATGTTAAGCTTGTTAACTGTTAAGTATCTGCAAATAAAAAATAAATACTTGTCATGTCATTAAAAACCACAGCTGAGGAAGTAGTGCAGTAAAGCCATATAGACCTTGTTTGGGTAAAAATCTTGTCTAACTACTGCTTGCTGTGTGGCATTTCTATTTGTTTTTACTGCTTACATATAATAATTTAAATAAATCTAGATCTTTCTGTGAATATTACTTTGATTATATAAAATGCATGTATTTGCACATTATTTACCTTTATTTAACCAGGCAAATCCCGCTGAGATCACAGATCTCTTTTGCAATGGAGGCTTTGGGCCTGAGGGCAGCCTAACATGCATGTTGACCAAAGAATAAATCTTGCTCTTAATAAAAGTTTTGATAGTTTTACTACTTGAGTTTTATAAAGTGTGCAGCTTTTCTTACTGCAATGTATTCTTCAAGGCTTTTCAAATAACTTTTTCAGAGCCTCTTGTTATAGATGAAAACACATTTGACATTTCTTTGCGTTCAGTGGATTCCAACATTTTTTTAATGAATATAAATCAATAAATGATCAGTATGAAAAATATGAGTTTTTGCATTGACTGTGTCAAATCTTTTTGTCTGCTTTGTCTGTGTTGTTACCAGACATGAGGTTGTTAATGTTGAAGCACTTTTAGTGACCAAGTCCATAAATTAGAATTTTCAAACACTCATCGTGTGCTGTTCACAAGTGAAAATGTGACTACAGTTATAAATCTCCTTCAAATTGTCACTGAAAGGATGTTTTAACTTTATATAACTATTATATTTATAGAACTTATTGAAAAAAACCTACAGTACAGATAGTTTGCTCTTGTGCTCATTTCATATAATTTATTTTTTGTATTTGATCAGTTATTGAATTACGTTTATCACGGTGCAGTTGCCTCACAGTATGGTTTCAAATATAGACAAGCTAAGTACATACAGAAGACCAAACCTTTGTTTATTAGCTATAATTCAGTATAGAGTAGAATTTTGCTGATATGTATGATAAACTACAAACACGTGAAACTGACACTTGCGCGTAGAGAACATATTGTAAGTTCTGGTAGGAAAAAAGAAGTTTTAACAGAGACGTACCTTTGCATTAAACCTAGATGTGCAAATAATCTTTTAGTGCTAATACAGTTTGATTTCAAGAAGTTGCAGAATCAGCAAGTTTGGAGGCAATTAGGTGTTCAGTGTCTTGCCCAGGGACACTTAAACATGTGACTGCATAGTGGTGGAATTGAACTCCCAACTCTGTCATTGTAGGAGGACTGCTCTAACCACTCAGCCACAGCTGCCCCAACACATCTGGGACATTTGGTGTATCCCTCACCACACAGAATTGGTCACATGTGATGTGTGCACGGTTATTAATTTTTCACATACCATGATCTTGATGGCTGAGTGGGTGGTTTTATTGGCAGGGTGGGCCAACATCCTTGGATAATAGTAGGGGACGCACTGGTCTCAATATGAATCTTTGAGAAGAGGTTTTGGAGAATTTGAGTTCTTTAAATTGTGTTTTAATCCTCTCAAGTTGGTCACAATCATAGACTGTTGATTGGGACCTGGAAGTTGAAATAATCAGTCTTGAGGGTTTGATCTTTCTAGACTATTGGTTTAAGTATTCTGCCACATTTAGGTTTTTCTACCATACTGTCAGGAAAATTAGCATCTGCTCTCAGTGCAACTAAACACCGAACAAAATCCCTCCTGAAAGCAGAGAGAAATCAAGATTGGTCAAAAATATTGCTTGATCTGTTGGCTCTTTTTCACAAGTTGGAACAATTGAGAAGAACAAAGGTTTTCTGCAAATTTAGTAATGCCAGGGTGGTACAGATGCTAGGACAAAAAAATATAATCACTAACAGTGCAATAGCAGTAGGCTTAGTTTTTTTCTGGTGTTTAGAGGTCTCTTAGCACTATTAGCCTTTAGTCTACTTAGCCAAGGCTGTGTTAAGATCATCCAATGTCTTAACCATGACTTTCTTACTTGTCTGTTTGACCAAATTCTTTTTACAGATTTGTTCGTCTGTCTATCTCACACTGCATGCGTTTGTAAGTTCTAAAAGCCCAGGGCAGAGCACAAACTCATGTGCTCTGGTCTCAGTTCAACTCAACTGGATTATCTCCTGTCCTGTCCTCCTGTCAGCCTGTCCCCTTCTTCTCGTCCATCCCAAAATGTTCTCTTAGCCGAGGTCACATCTGCTTCTGTTGCTTTCCGTATGTATTTATTCACACTTACTGCAGCAAGCAGATTTTTCTCTCATCCTTGCCACCAGTTCTTTCCCTCTCTTCCCCCTCCCTCTTTCTTTCTCTGACATATGGCAGTGTGATATCCACAGCCGCAAGGCTCTAATTTATTTAGCTAACGATCTACACCACCTCCCTGAATACCAAATGAAGGTCTAGTCTTTCCCCCTTCCTTCTTTCCTTCTCTCCGTCTGTCGCTCTCTTTCTTTCTGCTGTCTGGCTCTGTCTTCCTGCCTCACCTGTTGTTCCATGTATGTAAACGAGCACACACACAAAACAGGCACGCGCTCTCTTGTTTAATCTAATTAAGCGGGACCGTGTTTTCTCAAGCAGGTTGTAAATAGTAAGACTGTATTAGTGGAATGAAATTTGAAGTTGCTCTGCATGTGTGTGTGTGTGTGTGTCTAATGTTAAATAGAGGTGTATGTACTAGTTACAGGGTTTTGTGCTGCTTGCATGACTCAACTAATGAATCCAACATGACATTAGTCTTCATGAGTGCTTATTAAAAGTCTGTGTATGAGTGTATAATGAAATTCAGTGCAGTATTACAAACTGAGATAGAAGGATCAGACCAGATTTACGTTTTTGTCTCTGCTTGACGGGTTTAGTCACTATCCGGCTTTAATTCTCACTCACTCTCACAAAAACACAATCTCACACTAGGGATGCGCGATATATACGATACACGGTAGAAACGATAGAGATTCAGCCTACGATAGAGATCTGTCTTCTACCGCCTAACCGCAGTAATGCTGCGTCTGATGTAAAATCAGAGTTGTCTGAT
>JARVGV010000474.1:13509473-13519505 GCA_031762435.1 Hypsolebias longignatus
TACCTGGATGATTGAGCATGAACTTTGTTGACTAGCAGAATCATCTAGACTCCCCCCCCCCCTACCCCCACCCCCTACACACACACACACACACAAAACAAGAAGAAAATTATCAAAGCATGTAGCAAAAATACTAAAAACATACAAAAAACTACAACTAACATACCAAAAAAAATTACTACAAACATACTAAAAATTTGTATTAAAAATACTACTAAAATACTTAAAAAATAACATATTAAAAATACTACTAACATACTAAAAAACATTTAAAATACTACTAACATAGTAAAAAACATTAAAAAACTACTACAACATTCTAAAAATATATAATACTACTAAAATACTAACAAAAATACCAAAAATACTACTAACCTAGTTTAAAAAAAACATTAAAAAATACTAAGATACTAAAATACATTTAAAAAAACTACTAACATATTAAAAAAACATTTAAAAATACTAACATACTAAAAAAACGTTAAAAATACTACTAACATACTGAAAAAAACTACTAACGTACTAAAAATACTAACATACTAAAAAAACCATTAATAATACTGTACTACTAAAATACAGTACTAAAGAAATACCAAAAATACTACTAACATAGATAAAAAAAAAAACATTAAAAAATACTAAGATACTAAAATACATTTAAAAATACTACAGTACTGACATACTAAAAAAATATTTAAAAATACTAAGATACTAAAATACATTTAAAAATACTACTAACATACTAAAAAAACGTTTAAAAATACTAACATACTAAAAAAACATTAAAAATACTACTAATATACTGAAAAAACATTAAAAATACTACTAACATACTAAAAAAATACTACTAACGTACTAAAAATACTAACATACTAAAAAAACATTAAAAATACTACTAACATACTAAAAAAACATTAAAATACTACTAACATACTAAAAAACATTTAAAAATACTAACATACATAAAAAACATTAAAAATACTACTAACATACTGAAAAAACATTAAAAATACTACTAACATGCTAAAAAACATACTAAAAATTACTACGTACTAAAAAAAAACAAGGCGCCAAAGTTGAAAAAGGAAAACATCTACAGTGTGATTCGTTTAGCAGTGAGGTTCTTTCATCACTGTGGTTCTGTTCTGTTAGCAGCGTGGTCTTGTTAGCAGATTAGCAGGTCTTGATAAAACATGTCTGGTCAGCAGCTTGATGGTAATAAGGACCACAGCAGCTGCCCTCACAGACCGCAGCCTAGAACCAGGTCCAGCAGACAGAGAACATCCAAGCTTTCCCCGCAGAACGGAACGGGTCCGTAGAGTTGGGTATGTGCAGGCAGATGGAGGATCATGGAGACAGCCGCCATGACAGGCCAGAGCCTGAGCCCGAGGCTGTAGGGGGGCCAGGAACTGAACCACGATGGCATGATGGCAAGGCAGCGACACATTAAACTCCACAAGTGTGTTGCGGTCATACCCATAGCGTGGGTGTGCGGTGTAGGCGCAAAAAATAAAGTTAAAACAAGAACAACAGGAACAAAAAAGAGCGAGACGAAGCGGAGCTCCCATCAGCGCGACCATGCTGCACTTGTGACGTCATGTCAAGGAGACTCTGAGGAAGACCCAGGACACGATGGAGAGACCGTCTCTCAACTGGTCTGTATTCCTGTTAGAGGAGCTGGAAGAGGTCTTGTGGTCGGGGACGCCACTGAGAGGTGTGAGTCTTCCTTTGTGAAGTTAAAAGTTTCTAAGACAAAGGACATGGTCGTTGATTTTAGAAAAGACTCTTCAGTTGTCACTCCTGTGGTCGTCAGCGGTCAAGGTGGTGCATTAGTATAAATATCTGGGAACTGGAAGATAATGGATGGATGGATGGACCTTTTTCAGAATATTTCTTTTCTTGCAGATGTGGTAAATCACATGAAAGAAACCAACTTGCACGTATAATACGGCTGTTAAGGTAACAGCAGCGTCATATTACTCGGTGCGCCTGTGGAGGACCGGCGGGGGAACACCACTAACAGCACACATTCCCCTCCATGTGTTTGTTCTGCCGAGGGCGTGGCCCGTTTTGAGGGGATTACACGGAGGAATGTGGCCGAGCCCATCTTTGAAAACAACAGCGGACACGGAGGGGGTGATGCCGTGGGCGCGAAGTTCACAGAAATGTCGCAAAGACCTAATTTTCTTACGACTCAACAACTTCTTGGTTTACCCGTTTCAACCATCCTCCGAAATAAAAGCAGTTCCCGTTTAGAGCAGAGCCTGGATTAAGATGCTCTCGCTGTGAGAGAAACCGGGGAACTTCACAGAGCTCGTGGTGCAAGCGAGGTAAAGAAAGCACCTTTCATTTTTTTATACTCTGTACGTTATTGTTCATGGGATTGTTTTGTATTGTATTGTTTTTAAAAAAATGAACAAATAAACTAAACTAAACTAAACTAAATATTTCTTCTCTTCTCTCTCCTACCTGTTTTGTGCTGCTGCCATGTGATTTGACACATCTGCTTTCATAGGTGAGTTGAAATTTTCTTTTAGCTCATTGTAGCCATCAACATGGTACACTGTTCTTGTGCCTTTGAAACTATAAACAGTATGCTGTGGTTCTACTTGAAATTACCAGCCATAAAATTATGCTTTTAGTGGTTCTGCCTGCATTTCAATGTCATTAAATGACATGCATCCTGGTTGTCTTTTAATCAAAGTTGTTTAGTGTTTGCCTCGACTCTTCAAACCACTGAGCAGCTGCTGTCCCCTGCTTCACTAAAAGTCATGAACATGATTTATGTTTGTGGTCACAACATCAGCATGGCAGTTTTTGATTAGGACTTCAGTCATAATTGTGCACCCATCTTTTACATGGCAGAAGTTAATGTTGCAACACAAGCTCTTTTTTATTTAGATAGAACTGCTGATTAAAAAAAAAAAAAAACTATACAGTTTCTTAGTTTTTGGATCATCATGTCATGATGATCTTTAATGCCACTGGGAGAACTACAGTACATTTAATGAAAACACGTATACACACAAGTAAACTTTGGGAGTGATTCTTAGCTGCTAAATGAGTGCAGGAGCTAGGGAACTTGTGAAAAATCACCAACACATGGCTAAATAATTAGAATAAAAGGTAAACATGAAAATATTTCAAGTTAACAAGTTACATCCCTATTGAATGTAAAAGTGTTGGTCTGTACAAATGAACACAGGCTTTTTTAAGAGTTAAACAATAAGCTGCAATATTTATTAAAACATTGATGTTCTTTTGTCTTGTAGCTTGTTATAAATTCTGATCCGCCGTTTAAATTTGTCCCTGTGGTGACCACAGTTGTAAAAATTAGGAAAAAATAACTTCCAAAAGTTGCAAGCTGACATTTTTTAAATCAGTCTACAGGCTTAGTAATAACCAGCCATGATTTTGTCAATCTTATCATCAATTAGGGGATGCTGTTTCTTAATTTCTGAAAGAAATCGGGTGTGTAGGAATAAATGTTGCATCCACAATTATAATGAAAACTAGATTTATTCATGCATGTGACCAGTAATTTCCCTCCCCATTAGTCTTTGCGGTTTACATCTGCTGATAAAGAATCAGACGACACATGCTACAACTGCACCTCCTACAGCCAATTTTTTTTAAGGTTATGAGGATTGATAGGAGCAGGTGGTCTTGACATGGCTCAGCAATTTTGTGTGAAGACAGAACTTGGAATGAATCTGTGCAAATTCCTGAATCCATTATGTTTGCATGATGATATAATTTATATTCCTGTCACCATAATGACTAGATTTGCAGCTACATTACATGAACTTAAAAAGTTTTTAGGAAGACAGTGACAGAGAAGACTGAGTGTAAAACATACATTTTAAGAATACTTTTAAAGATGGTCTGTCAAATCTTATATGTGTAGCTGTACAATAAGGACACAATAAATGTAGTGGATCTAATTATAGTCTAAAAGTGCAACAGTGACCTGCCCTATCACTTTCTGACAGCTTAGAGATATTTTTAC
Organism: Hypsolebias longignatus; assembly: GCA_031762435.1. Lineage (NCBI taxonomy): Eukaryota > Metazoa > Chordata > Actinopteri > Cyprinodontiformes > Rivulidae > Hypsolebias > Hypsolebias longignatus. The sequence continues at coordinate 13,513,483 of JARVGV010000474.1, forward strand.
CAAAAAGACGAGGGTTTCGTCAGTTCATCTATGTAGTCGACAGTTGTAGATGAAATATCACCTGCGCAAATGTTATGTAGTTCCGCTTGTCTGCTTTAAAATTACTTTGACAGACTGTGGTATAAAATCAGTAGATAATGCATCTTTTTTTGCTGTAATTTATCTCCACTTTGTGTGAGAATTTCTCCCCAAGGCTTTTAGAAATAACTCCGTCAGCTTCAATTCTCAACTGAAAATACAGTATTTGACTATTCTGCTTCAATTGTATAGTTAAAAGTCTGACATACATGAAAAGTTAATTCACTCCAGATTTTATCTTACAAGCTTTAAGGACATCCTCTATAAGACTTGTGCTTTAACCATCTTCAGCAAAATTTATTATTTTTTGACATAATGTGAGAACTGTAAATCATTGTGTAGAGCAATTATATGGGAAGCTAACCATTAATATAGAGTTATTGCCCAGTCCTGGATGTCTAGTGATGATTTATGTGATTTTGGGAGGTTTGTATGCATGCAGGATTATGAAAATTATAGCCATATAAAAAAGTACACCATCATAACATGTCTGCTGAAATGAACTCTGCAGGCAAATAAAGAAGCATAATTTCTGTCACTGAAACTCTTCAGTGGAATTTAGTTTGTACTGATTATTGTGTCAAGATGTCATTGCGTGACAAAGTGGGTATTGGAGCACTCTAGCCTGGAGTGGTGCACAATTGTCACTTTACTGGCAAAAAGTCACCGAGCTTCATCTCCATCCTCCCAAAATTGGGGCTTGAAGAGTTTTTGAATAATTTTGAGTGTTTGCATGGATGTTAGCTCACTAATAAGATATTTTAATGGAAAATTAAGGAGGGTTTGTGGGTTGGTTTCTTGAGTATTTTCCTTTAGTGGCATATTACAGCCCAAATATCCAAATGTTCATTTCCACTCATTATGTTAATCCCAATTAGTTTTGACTTTTGCTGCTTGCTGGCGAGTGTTCCAAATGTTTGCAGGAAATTATAGGAAGCATTGCTGAGAGTGGTATTTATGCTGACGTGATTTTTATTTGTCCCCCACACACAAAGCTTCAGTACACAAACACCAACGGCCACCTGTATATGTGTGTTTGTGTGTGCACATGACTGGATGTGCTGATATGCATTTTGAAGTGCACTGCATGCTACTTTGGCAGAAGAGTGTGTGTGGGTTTTATGAAAGGTACATTATTGGACAGAGAGAGCAGCAAGAGACAGCATGGCTTCATTAGTCACTGTGGATCATGTGTGGGTGTGTGGATTGAAAGGTATTGGATTGGCACGTTACCTCTTTGGAATACTCATAGTATTTTTCCCCTAAGTAAAAAGACAAGTTGTGAAATAAAATCAGACTCAATAATACCAAAATTAATATTCAAGGAAAATTTCATATTTAGTTTAGTTTGTGCATTCAAATCTTTTGTCAATTAATTTGACATTTATTTTGTTTTTACTCTGACGTGATATAAAACCATAAAACTCATTTAAAAGTTTTGCGTTCTTTGAAGGAATGCATTTCACCTTCTAGTTTTCATACTAGAATTTTGCACTAAGCCTAAGAAGTTGTAGCTATTTTGGTAAAACATTTAAAATTATATTATCATAATAATAAACATTTTGCATTGCTGTGATACATTGTGTGATCTTGCATGTTGTGAATGAATGTGTTACTACCACACCAGATCTTATCTCATTATCTGTTAAATACATTGAGGTATATCCATTTTTGTGTATGCTAAGGTCAATTAGGTTAACATCAGTTGCTGATATACATCCAAAGATTACTTTCTCAAAGTTTCAATGAAATCATTGTAGTGGTTTATGACGTACAGTATTTTGCTAACAGACAAACAGAGTTGACTCTACCACTATATGTCAAAGATTTAAACAAAGATGATGTCAGTGTGTCCTTAAGGTTTGAACTGAGGACACTCAATCAGTTACCAGCACAACAAATTTAAGCTAAAAATAAGCAAAATTAGTCACTTTATAGCCACTTTTTGTGTTTTCTAAGCTTAGCTGGCTGTGGCAACCACCTTAAATTGTGGCTAAGTTCTAAAATTTATCAGTTGTAGTTGTAAAACCAAGGACTAGTTTTTCAAAGTTTTTATAAAAATAAATAAATAAATAAATAAATAAAAACTTTTCTGTGACAGATTTTTTTTTTTAATGTACAGACAAAAGAACACATGCACATGCAAAAACAAAAGCATTAATGTTTTTGCTTTAACTGGTGGTGATACGTAGGTTTCATAGATATGTGTTAGTTGGTATTTGGGAACTACTTATTATGTGTAAGTTCACAGTCCCATTAACTCTAATTTGTAAATGTTCTGAGTGATCGTAGCTAGCTGGTTATGTAAAATGGACATTCATCATATGGTATGAGGATTTCAAGGAGCTTTGAGTTTCAAACACCATTTTTGGTTCTCTTGAAGAGCAACACAACACAAAAACAATAATGATTTTACACTAGACAATACAGCCGTGAAACTTTATCAAAATCTGAAAAAAAAAAAAAAAAAATGTTACTAGCGTATATAACACTACATTAAGTAAATAAGCAAAGTTTTAAGATCCTCACATGTGCAAACAAACCAGTGAGTCCATATGATTATACAAGTGACAGACAACTGTTCAAGATGGAGATAGCTAATGCAGATAGAAAAAAAAAAAAGACAAAAATTTAAATATCTTTAAGACTAATTACAATTTGCATTTTAGAATATAATTGTATTGCAGTTTTTGCCTAAGGTCTTTCATTCAGTTGTATTATTGAAAAAGTTGCATAACAATAACTTAAACCTAAAAATGGCAATTCCATACTTTATGTAAGTCAGACTGACAGTCAGAGTTTGACTAAACCTACTAAAAGTTCACTGAGCTCCCTGGACCATGGGCTGTTTTTTGTGCATTTGAGGCACAATATTAACTCTAGTAAGTTGAAGTCATATTTCCTATTGCCTTAAATAGTAATGGACTGTACTTATATATCACCTTTCTATCTTATCAAGATACTCAAAGTATTTTACTTTACAATCTGTGCCCTCATTTACCCATTCATACAGCACTCTACTATATAAATACAAAGACTAATCAGTGCTTTATCACATTCCTACACCGATGGGACACACATCAGAGGCAATGAGGGGTTCAGTGTCTTACCCAGGGACACTTCAGCATGTGACTGATGGTGGAATCAAACCCCCAACTCTTGCATTGGAGGACGACTGCGCTAACCACTTAGCCACAGCCGCCCCCGTTTTAATTTATCTGTTAAAATACATCACAGCAAACATTTATGGAATCGTGTAATAATGTTCCTTTATTAAATAAATTAAAACTGGAACGTTCATTCATTAATAACTTTCTACAGCCTGCGGCACACTGCATGTACCAGGTGATGCGTTTTAGGTTTTGCATCTATCTGTTACTACAAGGTCAACGTCAAGATTCTTTATTGTCGTTCACATCATATGTGGTACATGAGGTGGAACAAAATTGTATACATAAGGTCCCAGTTACATCCTACAAAAGTATAAATTATAAAAGAAAACAGTAATAAAGATCCAAGATATGAAATAAGAATACATTAAACACTTAAAAGTGCAAAAACAATACACCGAACAACAGCGGCACAAACATGAATCTGTACGAGTAGATGAATCGTAACTTCATTTTTTATTTATTTTTTCCAGGACCTTTGTCTTTTGGTCTTTAATTTGTTTATCATCAGTTTTCTTTACTTGCTCTCTTTCTCTCCTTATACGCTAGTTGTTGCCTTTCCTCCTTTCTTCTTCTCAGCCAGCGGTGTCCTTCATTCCTTCGCTCCCTTCATTCTTACCATTCTTCTCACACACTAATCCACAGAGAAAAGCACAGGTCTGCTTTCACTTTCTGGAATTGAAAGAAACAAGGTTTAATACCTTTCCCGAGCTGTCGTGTGCATGTGTGTAAGAGTTTGCATGTACATGAGCAGCTTTGTGCATGCTTGCATGAGCAGCCCCTTACTTGTGTGAAATTGGGAGATATTGGTCTGAATATATAAGAGGATTCAATAGTGTGGCGCTGAATTCTCATTTTTCTCACTGCTGAAAAAAAAAACGACTTTGGGCCAAAATGAAGACAATAAGAAGTTGGTCTTTTTTGTTTCAAGTTTTGCATTTGCTCTGTTCTATACACTCTTTGTTGGAAAAAGAGGGTACATGATGTATGGAGTCCTCGTCTGCTATAATCCTCATCCACTGCTCTGCTCCTTTCTTTTACTTGTCTTTTCCACCATTCAGGGTGCTGCATTCTTGTTAGTGGGTCGATGAGGGCTGAAGAAGAAGGGCAGACCCCAGGCCCTCCAGTGATACTACACATTCTGTTAACTCTTTTTTACCCCCTTTTCTGTCTTTTTCCTGCTTCCGTATCCATTGCTTCCTCCTCTCATCTCCTGGGCAGTAGAAATTACTTGTCCCCTTGCAAGGGCGCATCATCAATCCCATGATTCATTGCATGTTCCTAGTGTAATGGCAGGTGCTGTGATTGAATCCAGTGGGCACACACATTTGTGTCTCTGCTCAGACACAGCTGCATGTGCGTGAGAGATGACTCCAAAATGAAAGGTTTATTTTTTTTAACCTTTTAAAAGCACTGAGTTTGTTTGGCCTCCACCTCTAGCATCTACTCTCAGTGTCTTCCTCTGCGTCTTGTTGATGCATCTAGAGTCATCAGGGACAGAGTGGGGTTTGCGTTTTTCAATTCATCCACCATTTAGTACTAAATGCTAAGGCTGCAGAAAATTGTGTTTTGTTGTTAGGCTGATACATATAATAGCTAATAGAATCAGAAAAATGGATGGACTTGTGCTTGCTGTTGGTTTCTAATGAATGTTCTTCTCCCCATTCAGCAATAACAACAAAAAAAACCTTTCTTGTTTGTGTCTCCTTATAGTTTTTGTTTTTATTATAAAAGTTAATTATTTTATATCAAATTTTAGCAATGTTTTGCCCAGCCTCTTTATTTTCATCTGCATTATCACTTGCTTTCTGTAATGGATGCCCAGTCATGACTCATTAATAAGGGTTAAAATGTGGAACTGATCACTCATTATATTTTGATCAAGAACTGGGGTGTCCAATCCTTGTCCTCTAGGGCCAATATCATGTGTTTAAAGGTTTCTCTGATCCAGCACACCTGATTGGAATTAGTGGGTGATGAACAGGCTTCTGCAAAACAGACATAGGTAATTTAGTCATTAAATAATGTGTGTTGGAGCAGGACAACAAGTAAACCATGCAGGATAATAATATTTTAGAACCAGGATTGGACACCTATGATCTAGAAGTTACATTTATATACTTTCTGTCTTATGTTCTTTGGCAGTTTGATTTGCAAGATGATAGTTATTTATTATTATGCTATGTTTTAAATGTGTTGGAAAAGCTAGAGTATTTGGCAAAACAAATAAAATTATTGCTTTAAACCTAGTGATTTGTTTTTCTTATCCTTTCAGATATTCATAATAACAATGATGCAATATGGGAATCAAAGACACATCAAGGCTTTTTCTTCTAATTTTACACAATTAAAAATAAATTTGCTTTGAAAGTTGCTCAAGTTTGTCTACACTGGAATTTTGAGAGAAAAAAATGTAGCCTGTCTGTGGAAGAAATACCAAACTTTACTTTTTCGTTCATGCATGACAAGTGATAATGAGCAGCAAAGTTTAAAAAGAAAGGGCCACACTGCTGTTCCTCATTTACAAGAGAAAAGTCCATTTCAAATTGTTTGATTGTACTGTAGTTATTTTCTGAAGCACAAACAAATATGTTTTTCTGCAAAATTCCTCACAACTTTTTTTAAACTATTACATCTGCTGATTATAAATATATACAGGTAGTCCTTGGTTTACGGCGCTCTTGGTTTACGGCGTTTTGCGTTTACGGCTCCGCCCCCAGTGACGTCATCGCACCGTACGTTGCCTTTTTTATGCAGCATTTTATATTTTTTTCG
>JARVGV010000474.1:13614783-13626927 GCA_031762435.1 Hypsolebias longignatus
CTCTCTCTCTCTCTCTCTCTCTCTCTCTCTCTCTCTCTCTCTCTCTCGCTCTCGCTCTCGCTCTCGCTCTCGCTCTCTCTCTCTCTCTCGCTCTCTCTCTCTTTTAGGACTGCAATAAATTAATTACCAGCAGAAAATGTGGCAATATTTCTAAGCAGCTGCCTGTATTCCTTATTTAACATCAAGGCAAAAGGATTCATTGATTTTTAAAGATTCACTCCAACTTTGTAAGACTCGCCTTCTGTTTGCCAAAAGGGACCTTCATGAATAGAGGGTTTTTAGTGACTATCTAGAAGCGTAGATTTTGTGGATGATTACATTAAAATATAAAATTAAAATGTAACAATTATAGAAATTACACAACATTTTCTTCATGCGTGGTGCTCTGCGTAATGTTTTTGATGTAGCTCTAACAAGAGCAATGAAAGCACAAAAACAACAGCCTCTTGGTGTTGATCTGGGATTCGTTCTAGTCTTACTCATATTCAGATTGTTGCTGACACATTCTATAAACTCACCAGGTGTCTCATCTGCAGAGGAGTTTGGGTGGGAACAGGCAGCTTTCAGGTTATTTTGGTCCCTTTTTTTTGCTTTTGGTTAAAGGCAGACAAATAAAGCACCTGCTACAGAAAACAGTTTTAAATAGGTTTCTTTGAAAATACAGAAATGTGGAGACAAAAGAAGACACATGGGTTTCAGCCACTGCAGTGTGTTCATGCTTATTTGCCAAATAGCACAACATTTTTGGTCAGCAGCTCTCATTTTGTGACCATCTGTGAGTACGCGTAGATATTTTATAGATACATGTACAAGAAAAGCCTCAGTTTTGCTCCTGTGGATGATTTTTCTTTCTTTCATTTAATGCTCATTGAATAATAATGCTTGGTATCCACCAGTCTCATTAATTTACACAATTTTAAATAAAATATTGGGTATTTCAAATTATGTCACAGCAGACAAAATGTGTAGCCTAGTGTATGCACTGTGAATTCTAAAACTGATCATTGCTGCAGCTCATTCAGTGTGTTCTTTATAAAATAGACACCTTCCAGCCAAATACTAACACAAACAGTACGGTCAGTAATAATGTTTGTGGGGACAGACAACAGTGTTTGAGCTCGTCAGCCAAGTCCCCATGCCCTCTAAGAGGGAGTGTAAGCTGGAAAGCCCGACAAGCGCTTTGTTTCTCTCAGACGGAGAGAAATTAGTCAGCTCTAACAAAAGGTTCCACTATCACTGCCATGATTAAATTGTCTCAACTAATTTTTCAGCACACGTTCAGATGAGAATGAGCATTTTAGCTTCTCTCCACTGGCAACCTGTAAAATATATACTTGTATTCAAAATGTGCATCTCCACACATGAATGATCTGATATTGTATTTTAAAAACCTCATCCCAACAGAAAACTTTGCTTTCTGTCTTACTGGTTGACTTCTGTTTCCTAAAGTATCTAAAAGTAGAGCAGTACTCAAAGGCTTCAGCTATTGGGCTCTTGTGGAACCAGATCCAAGTTTAGTTTAGTGAGACTTGACACCTCAGAGAGTATACATTTTCATTTTGATAATATCATGTGGCAGCAAAACTTACACAATGTAGTGATCACGAGAAGACACAGGGACCAGAGCACGAATGGCGTTGGGAAGCACAATACACAGACAACCAGGACACAACTTAACTTAAAGGGACACCAACGAGACAAAATGATGAACAACTGGAGTGTTTGAATTGTGAATAGGTGACGCTGGAGCTGAAAACATGAAGTAAAAAAAAATCTCTGGGGAAGGCAGGAAACGCAATACATAAACAAGAATCTAAAGAATAACAAAACAGAACACAGATTCCCGCAGATAAAGCTTTCAGTTAGAATTGCTTAGATCAACACTGTTCTCCCATTGGCTGAGGAAGCCAAATTATTTATATATTTTTATATCTTGTTTTAAAGAAACCAATTGTTTTGTTGTTTTGATTTTTTGTTTATATCTTTAGTAATAGTTGTTCATGTTTTCTAAAATTGTAGGAATATTTTGTTTGAGTGATTGATTGTGTAGTTTGTTAGGTACTGATAGTTAGTTCAAAGTTCTTTCATCATTCACATCACATGTGGCACATGAGGTGGAACAAAACTGTGTACTCAAAGTCCCAGTTACACCCCAAAAAAGTAAAAATATAAAGTGTAAAAAGAAACCGTGTACTGTATAAGGATCTAAGATATACACTAAGATATACGCAAAACAAATGCTAAACATCTAAGATATACACTGAACACTAATAATGTAAATCATTAAAACGCCAGTCCGAACATGAATACAGCATCAGCAACATGGATAACCAGAGATCAGCAGCATGGATAATCAGCAGCACAGATAAGTCACATACCACCAATTAAAGTAGCATTAGTGATTTTCCTGGTCAGGGATTTATGAGTCTAACAGCTTCAGGGTAGAAGCTGTTTGTTCTAAACTTAATGCTCCACAACCTTCTCCGCAACCTATAATCTTCAAGCTGGTAAGATGTACCATATTTTTCTGCCTGGTAGAAAGTAGTTTTTCTTCTTCACGTTCATGTAACTGCCATGAATTGTCAGAATTAGGAATTTGATAAAAGTAGGTAACATTTTCGATGGAATGCTTCAGTTTCTATTTTTTAACATCAGTTTATAAGAAAAAACAATGCTGAATTTAAATCTTGTTTTCAAAGAAACACATTAAATTATATTGCATTGGATACATGAGATCTTTCTGCTTGTTATGTATAGCACCCAATTATGAATGTTGATGCGAATTGGTGCTTTATAACTAGTTATAGTTGTAATTAATGAAACTAGACTTGTTCATCTTTCTCTAATGCACTGTAGCAAATACATGGTCTCTTTGTAGACTGCTGCTAATTTGCTGTATCCCATCATGCCTTGATGTTTCATGGAAGAACATTATCAAAGAGCTGTCCAGTAGTTAGTTAAAGCACAGATAAACAGTCTGAATGTCACTTTAGCCCCAAAACTTGTATTAATTGGCAAAAATGTCTGAAATATTGGAACAGAAGCCCAAATACATTTTTTACATGTGTCTATTACGAATACAGTATACATCAGATATCAGAAAAACCTCACATCTACACAGATAGATAACTTTCAAATGTAAATTTATATGCTGTTTACACATTAATTTAAAGTCTAAGCATGTTCACATATCACATATATTCATAATCATATACTGTAGATAGTTTAATTAACTTTTCTTAAAGAAGAGGCTGAGTTGAATCAATTTCTGCTTCAACTGCTTGATCTTGAAAATTGCATTATTATTTGAGGTATTTCAGTTGCAAACAACATTATTTTCTTAATCTCGTTATTTCTTTGTCTGTTTTTCCTTCCTTCCCTCTAGTTTTTTAAATTTTTTATTTTGTCCCTCCTCTTGTTCTCTTGCCGTGTAGTGAGACTTCTCCATGCTTGTATAATTAAAACCCTTGTGTACAGATGGAAAGATGAAGTGATGGGAGGATGGACAGGAAACTGAGTCACAGACTGTGTCACTGTGATGAGCAAACTGTGTGTGTGTGTAAGCTCTGCTTGTTCTACCTAGTTACTGAAATACAAAGTAATTGCAAGCCTGTTTTACAGCATGATGACACTAATTAGATTGGATACAATGTTTGCAGCTTGGGCAGACCTTTTCACAGATGCACACACACTCAAACTGTCTTTAAACCCTCTTCCATTTACAAATAAAATGGTCAATAAACTGAAAGAAGATAAAATGGTGGTTAACGAGAAAATATGGTTGAGGAAACAGACTTGGAGTTACAGACCTTGAAAGATTTGAGTAGTCAGTGCTGGTGCTTTGAAAGGGAAGATGAAAATAAAAAATAAAATTAACTAAGAACCCATGAACCTTATAGAGGTTTCAACCAACATATGAAGCACCAACTATATTGAGATTTTAAAAAGGGGTGTAAATGTCATTTTTCTGTGCTTAAAAACACATATGGGGTCTCTGAAGTCACTACCATTCCAATAACTTTTTGATGAAAACAGGCGAGAACTCTTGACATTTATGGAGTATGTACACTATCTGAACTCTCACAGGAATATTGAATGGTTATCACACATAAATTACTCAAGATATCAGATCTTGTGTTAAATTCATATCTAAGTCACAAGGCACTTGTTGATTTAATGATCCTGTCAGTCAAACAACTGGCTTAAGCTAAGAGAGTGTGTGGGTGTTAGTCAGCGTTTGCACGAACATTTAGACAACAAATACAAGCTTTTTTTCTGTAAGTGTCTTGTTTTGGACACTAGCTTCAGACATTTACTTTCCCAAAGTGTTTTTTTTTTTTTTTTTTTTTTAACATTTTGATATTCATCATTATATTAAAATGGTAATGCCGTTTGACTCCAGTCAGGGTAGCCCAGCAGGATAGTGGTTTATATGTTAGCTTGTATCAGCACACACAGACTATATCCATGGTTTTCATAAGCTGTTTTCGGAAAAGTCTGAACCGAATATAAATGATATATTATTGTGCATACAAACACACTGATTGACTCCGTGTGTCAGTGCTTTCTGCTGGATGTAACAGGTTATTGGAGTAGCAGGCCACTCAGCAGATGTTAATTTGAAGGAATAGGCATGGAGAAAAAAAAGGCAAGCTGGAGGGGAGAAACAGAGCTGGTGAATGATGGTGCAGGGCGGCAAAGGGAAGATTAGATTGACGGAAGAGAGGAAAGATAAAGGATGGGTAAATAGGAGGGGAGATGATTAAGTGCTGAGAAAAGGAAATAATGTTCAGTGGTGGAGTAAGGGGCAGAGAAATGAGTCATTGGATGCTTGATTTGTGTTTGTGTGTATGTGAAGGAGAGTCCTATTAGAACGCATTGTGGCAAACGAAAAGGGAATGGTGTAGATACAATACATTATTAATTAAAGCAAATGAATAATAATTGACTAGGACTAACAGTTTTTAAATGAACTTTCATGGCTAAAGTACAACAGGTCATACCTAGCACTTCAGCATCCTCAACCTCTGAACAAACTACATCCTTTGTTTTGTTTGACAAGACAAAGGATGTAAAATGTGAATGTATTTTATTTTTAATATTTTAAAAATACTGTATAGTGTAAAGGCATTTAGCATGGCCCTCAGATAAACCTAAAATTTACTGATCTACTGACACTACAGCTGTTTGCAATATATGTACTGTAGTTAACTTAGTTAACGTCATAACACATCTAAAGGGACCTTCCACTTAGAGTACAAAGCCACAGTAAAAATAAATAAATAACTAACTATAAATACAAGTTCCACAGCTATTTTAATTTAACAATTACATCTGTTAAGTTATCCTGATGCTGCTCAATAATCCAGGTAGATACATCGAAGTCTGAGGGGGGCTCAGACTGAAGAAGTCTTCTGGATATAAGAAGAAATGCTTCAAAAAGACAAATTCGTCCAGAAGACCTGACTTAACCTTGTTATATTCTATTAATTTACTTAGAAATTATGTTTGAGGGCGGCACAATGGGTCAGTTGGTAGGAGTACAGAAATAGAACACCCAAGTTGATGCTTTTTTATATTTTTTTATTTAAAGTGCAGCTATATTTCACATCCATTTACAAATCCACACTCAGCCATAAAAAAAGTAACTGCGGGTTTGTTTTCTGTGCATCTGTTTGTCTTTCTGCCCGCTGTGCCTTTTGAGTCCCACCACAAAGTATTCACAAAGAATTACTGAAAAAAAGAGCGATAAATAAAGAGAAGCGAGATGAGGCCGCACACGGAAAATATGAGGACAGAATGGGATTTTTCCTCCTGGAAAAAAGTCGAAGGAAAGGCAGCGTGCAAAACTGGTAAAAGCTTTGAGAGCGATAGAGATGGATGGAAAGCAAGAAAGCCAGGCAAAGTGTTACAATTCAAGATTGAACGAGAGTGTGGAAAACAGGAATAGATCAACAGGGCTTTTAATCCAAAAATAGTTTCCGCCCTTCTCCTCTTTCCGTCTCATCCCTACTTACCTCCCCGGAACTCACCCCTCCCCTGTTTGGTTGTTTGGCAAGAGTGAAGAGAAGATGTGTGCAGCCGCACGTGTACACTCACACTTAGCAGTGTGTGCACATATTGCATGTGGACATATTGTGTTCTACAGACAGACAGATTATGTCCATTATCAGGTGGTGCTGTCCAGAGACAGGTGGAACAGCTGCAGCCAGATCACAGTGTCCTAATGAATCTGTTCAAGCCAGGCCCAACCAATCAATCTTTGAGCCACTCCATCAATTAAACCATTAATCAGGCACAGCCCCTAACCTATCTTGTCTCCTTGAAGGATCACTTCATACACACACAGAGACACAACGGCACAGACTCCCAGGCCTTGTGCTTATAATTACAGACATAGTGTCAGAGTGATGTTTAAGTAAGAAGTGTGTTTCTTTGGGCAGCAGGAGGCAGATGCATGTCACAGTTTTATATGACTGTGTTTGCATTTTCTCTGGAAGTGTAACTGAATGAGCACATATTACCCACAAGCAGTTTCAGGTGAGACACAGAAACGTAATTATCACATCACGCTCGTTTCCTGTTCTTGAGGATTTAATTGTTATGAAATAAGCTTTTCTCAGATGGAAGGATTTGCTGTTTTCATTAGATTTGCATAGCTAAAAATGGCTATCCAGATGTTTAGTTTGCACAGATAACACTTTAAAGGTGTTCTGTTTTGCATGTGTGTTGGTATGTTTTAGATCTTGTACATATTTACCGGTATCTGTGTTCACCCAACTCTCTCTTTACATGTGCTGCTTTTTTGACATTATCCAGGTGGCCAAAATATATGTTGTTGTTTTTTTTCTTTAAGCAAACAGTCGAACTGTAATTCACTGTTAGTAAGAAAAAGTAGTTTTTCCCCCCTCCTACGGAAAAGTAGACCTTGAATGCTCCAGCTCCTTAACAATTTATTGCCTCCAGGGTAATCTTTATAAAGTTGTTATGCCGTATAAACTGGTGTGTCTCTCATGGGACTGTTGCATCATGATTTCTGTCTTGGCTGTGATGTGGGTGAAACGCACTGTACTAAAATCAAGTCTACCTATTTACAGTTGTACATATACAAAAGATAAATTAAAGACATTTTGTTGAAAGTCAACACGTTTTACACTTAAGCCACATTGTTTTTATGAAGTGTAGCAGGTTTCCTGGATCAGATGTTGTATTTAGATTGTGGAGCATTATTAGCCATTCAGTACATTTAGGCTCATAGCTGTTAAATGTAAACTTTTGTATGGTAATTAGCCAAAGCAGACTTATTATGACTGTGAGAAGCAGATGGACTTTGTGAGTTGAGAGATCATGATCACCATAAGTCAACCTCTCCGGTCTCCAAGCTGTTTGTTGGTGACATAAACTTAAAAGTTTTAGACTATTCTGGATCTTGTTCTGATTTTAAACATTCAAATTTGTGAGACCTGCTCACCGACTGATAATCTGAATATTTCCACCTGGTGGTACCACATCAATTACCAAAAGTTTTCTTGTGACTTAAAAAGGGAGAAGCTTCATTTAAAGACCTGCTAAGATTTATTATTATTATTATTATTATTTTATTTTATTTTTTTTTTACCAAAAAATGTCTCAAACTGGTCATTAAAATGAACCTTTTGATGAAGCAGGTATGCCATTTTACAGCTGTGCGATTTAATCGCTCAGGCTGTGACAGTTAATTTAACGTGCATACCAAAAATGAAATTATAATTTGTTAACAAGCAAGACCAGTTGAACAGTTTGAAAAATAAATTGGTTCCCCAAATCTAAAAGTAGTAATGTCTCTCTGAGATGAGGCAATATTTATGTTTAAACATTTTTTTGTTTTACGACCCAGAAACATTTGTTTACTGTTTGAATTTTATAGTTTACTTAGGTTTCAGAGTTTGTTTCAGGTCAAAAGTTGATGTGCGTCACAATGTGCAGTAGTAGAATAGGAAATATTGAGGTCTTATTTTCGATTTGTTTGTAACTTTCAACAGGAGAGCTTGAAGTTCAAAATTGTCCAGGAAAATAAAATGGAAACAGTAAAAGTTAAATTGTTTCTACCATTAGACATTAGTCTCTTGAGATGAGATAAGCCAAATCCTTTCATGAAATGAATTAAGATTTTTAAAACATAAAAAACATATTTTCCACAAACTCAACCGACGGGCATTTTTCTTCTAATTTCTCATGAGTCAGATGTTAAAATGGTGCTTCAACTGTTCATGACCTTCTAACTTCTCATTAAAACTAGATGTGACCATCCAACTCAGGAAGAGTCAAACTTATTTATACAAGGGGCCAAAATAAATAAATAAATAAATGATCAAGGGCCAACCTTATTTCTATATGCTTGCAAAATAATATGTTTGACATGCTTTTTTTCTTGAGGTTTTTTTTGTCAGAATCTTCATACAGAATTATGAATGCAGCTTTTCTCAATATTGTTTTCTTTATAATTCAGAACATAGTTTAGAGTAAAATTAAAAGAAACATCAATATTAATTTATTATATTTTTTAACTTTTTTTAAAACTAATTTCTAATAAAATAGTTTACCACAGGCTATCAAGTTTCACAAAGCTACACACATTTAATTTTATAATTACAGGAGAAAACAGAAAACGGACTATTTTCCGTCCATTGGTTCACAGTTAATTTTCTCAGGTTCATTGTCGACTTACGTGAACTCAGCACTAAGTCTGTTCTGTTTTAAATGAATGCACAATAGAGGCTCTTCCTCTCCTGCGCAGGTTGCAGGAGAGGTGGGGAAAGCTGCTTTCACAGCACTGCTTGAGTGATGTGATCACGCAGTCCTTGTTCATGACATATCTGTCTGAATTTCTGCTCTACACAAATAATTTAATTATCAAGAGTGTAACAAGATCTTATGCCATAAGATCTCAAAATGATAAAACATCACAAGGTTACTTGTCAAGTTGAAAAGTGGCTCGTAATGCAAAAATAAAACGTTGTCTTGCAAAGAATGATCACATTTCACTTAGCATGACATTGTCTGATGAAACTAACAATGAAGATATTCTCATCACTTTGAAGAAAAAAGGGTGTTTTCTTCTTAGTTATTAACTTTTCAGTACCCAGATGGATTTGAATGATAGTTTAATCTGGACATGTTCAGTCTGTAGTAAAAACAAACAAACAAACAAAAACATCAAAATGTAGTTTGCTGTTGTGATTTCTGGTCCAGAATGCAATAATGAGTATCTGCTAGGGATGCACAATATTATCGGCATTATATCGGTATCGGCCAATATTAGCGATAAAGTTAAATATCGGTCATCGTCCACTCCATCAAAACACTCACCAATATAAAAGGCTTCTGTTTAAGTTTATTTTTAATTTAAGAAACTGTCAAGTATATATATTAATGCACTATTACTTATGCACTTTCCACTTATTGGTTGTGAACAGGTTGAGTTTAGATTTGTGAAAATTTACTAATTTGCACTGTTCAAGTGTTGTCATTGTTTTAGAGAGAGTAAATGTGAATACATTTTACATTAAACATAATCCAAGTTAAAGTGTTACATTTTTAGCCCCCCTTTTTGACATCTGCATTTGGTAGCAGGCCAAACAGACAAAGACCATACAGAATAAAGTAGTATTTTAATTCCACAACAATGAAAGCTATGTAGTCTCTGTAAGTAGGTCTAGGGGGGAAAAAATATCAGTATTGGTATTGATTATTGGCCAAATAAGTTTTAACATATCGGCATATTGGATATCAGCCAAAAATCGAATATTGTGCATCCCTAATATCTGCAAAAAAACATTATTGCAAAATGAAAGCAAGACCAGTTCTTCTTTATGCTGTTTCTGACCGCTCAGAAATCACAGATGGAGTCGGCCACCTCCTGCACAGACATGAGCTTTCAGAACTAAAACGAGCCTCTCAGAAACTAAAAGAGCAAAACTCAGTTGACATGACTGTTTGTTATCATTGTTCTTCCCTCAGTAATACATTTGTTGTTGTTTATTCCCACCATTGACAGTCACATTGCTCATAGCTCATCATTGCATCACGTTACTGAGCTACAAAGCTGGATCATCTTACACACATTTTGGATCTGTTACTACCTGACTTCACTGCACAATGGCCCATCAGGTGTGGGCTGGCTTCGACCCTCTCATTGTCTCAGCCCATTCACAAATCCCACCAAGGTGGCCAGAAGATACACAGACACACAAAAACTGAGCTTTCACAAGTCGTCTCTTTAGGCTTCAGAAAACAAGTGCTTTTCTCCATAAACGTGCAGTTTGCATGTGGGTAAGAGGCAAATGCCACTGAAATGATGTTCCTTAAAACAACTGTGTTAGCGTAAACAGGCTTAAGCCTGATTCAGGAGAAACTTCTCAATTAAAACCTTAGCACAGTTTTGTGTTGTGTGGTAGACCTGCTCAGAGCATTGTCTCTTGCTCATTGTGACCCTGAACAGAGTTAAAAAATACAAAATGAGTGAGGCTTTATATCATTGCTCTACTCCAAAACTGTTGAGTTTATAGAGGAGTGTGCTCCAGCCTTCAAAGTGGTGCCTAAGGAAATGGTAGGACATGTTCCCCTCCATTGATCTGTCATACACCTCCTGGCTTTGTCCCTTTACTTACAGACATGTATAAAATAAATGGGCAGCACTAACTGAAGCTACTCAGGGGAGTGAATATGCAGCTGGAGTACAACTTTTTTTTTTTACAGGAGGCTTTTAAAATTCACTTTCCCCTCTTAGTTAAACCTCATTTACTTACAACAGTGGTCTCCTAGGCACAGCTCTGTGACACAAGTGATTGGAGGGAGGTTCATAACAAAAAACAACGTAGATGGGATGACAATGAATGAATGTGAGATGCTTGATTGTCCCGCAGCAATTTGGATGAAGAAGAGAGTAAAAATAAGAGAAACAACATGATTTAATAATGACGGTCTGCTGTTCCTAGCTCTTGTGGTCCCCTCTCCATCTGGTTGTTCAGCCTCAGGTGGTGGGCACAAGAAAGAGACACTTACACACACAGCTGTACAACATTATTGCCTTTTTGATCAACCTTTTCACAGCAACCTTTATCTTACAATAATTTGTTGTTGTTTTTCTTTACTTGCTTTTTAATATTACTCATTTTCTCTTGCATGATCAGAGGCTTCTAGTTTTTCTTTGTCATTTGAACAATCTTGCAGCCTCAGCTCTCTTCCATTGAATTAGAAATGATCATTACACTCACAACATGAACTGAGAATCTACGTGCAGCAACAGTTAGTCCTGCTTTTCATTGTATTAATCTTTTTTTAGACTGTATCTTGTTTTGTAATTTTGTTTAAGTTTAATTTGTATCTGTTTCATTGATGCATTTTTATCTACTGCCTCATATCTGTGCTCTGCATTTGACTTTTAAGAGCCAATAAGTAGTAGTATACAAAAGGTAATTTGTTTTTATCTTTAAGTGCTCATTTAAGTGCAAGCATGTGTTTGGGCACAAAAAGAAACTGTTGAAATAGAACTGGGAGGGAGAAAAGTGCAAATTACATCAGCGTCAAATAATAGAAAAGCATGCACGGTGGGAACTGAAGCATGGAACTATTTTTTTATTTTTAAAACAGAGAGGATGCTGTCATCTGGTGAGGTTTAGGATATCATACAGAATGACAAACAACTTTAACGCACATGTGCATTTTAGATTGTGTTCTGGTGTGTGTGTATTCAGGAGGTTTGTGGGGCATGATCATGATTGACATGGTCAATTGGAAAGTTCAGCTGGAACTTGTGTTTAATACAGACCAACAGACAGCAGGACCCTTCCCATAGTCTGCATCTAAGAAGGATTCTGAGCCACTCACAAGATCTGGCTCAAACCAAATAAGGGAGTATAGCTCTACAAAATAATAATAATAACAATAATAATAATAATAATAATAATAATAATAATAATAATAATAATAATAAATACATTAATAAAATTAATAATAAAATAACACAAAAAATAAAATAAAATGCAATCTCTCAGTTATCAGGCTCCTCTCTTGTGGAACCAACTTGCAGTTTCTGTCCATGAGGCTGACACATTGTCCAGTTTTAAGACTGGACTTAAGACTTTCCTTTTTGATAAATCCTAT
>JARVGV010000474.1:13753599-13769502 GCA_031762435.1 Hypsolebias longignatus
ATTTCGGGTTACGTTCAAATCGGTATACGACCGGGCCGTTGTAACGGAACTCGAACGTAAACCGAGGACTACCTGTATATATAAATCAACCAGACTTGGGCTACATTCATGCCACAAGTTTTAATTCCCAGTTCAAGTGTTTTGCTTTAACCCGATTTTGTGTGTTATAATTCACATTATTTTTAAATGTGACTGCCATAAGAATTCAGTGAAAATACTCCATGGCCATGTGGGTCACCCACATACACAGTAGAAGATGTGACGTCACACGCAACATGCTCTGTTTACAGAATATAGACGCAAGCATGTGTGTATCTATTCTAAAGTTATTTTAATAAAGATGTTTGTTTTGTCCAGTGAGTACATGACCTACTTCAGTGCAGAATAGTACTTTTAGAATTTGAAACACACTACCATCGGGTAGTACTGATACAATGTAACACCCAATTGGTATGTCATACATTGATGGAAATTCATCCAGAATCCAGTTTCAATCATCAGGAACATGGCAAATCTAAAAAGTAAAAAAAAAAAAGCAACTGGACTTTTTTTTTAAAACTGAAGACGTTTTGAGTTGTGCACTTTAAACTTCTTGACATTGGTATCAATGTTTGGATCAATTTGTATACTTCTTTACTTTACTTTACATACTCATACTCTGAGTGTCTTCATAAGATAGAAAGGTGCTATAAGTACAGTCCATTTATCATTATATGACAGTTATGTAAAAGTTGGCATGACCATTCAGAATGAGGTTGCTTTGAAAAGCATTGAATATGCATCAGACTTAGTACCACAAATAATTTGAAACAATTTTGGGTTTGCCATGTTCAGATTGTCCACAAACTCTGATACGGGTCACAAATGGACAAAAGAAACCTGGATTTGGGCCACTGATGCCCTAGTTATTCCTTTGAAGAAATTAATGACTAATGTTTGTCTATGTTTTTAGCCTCCTACTGAAGACAGTATCAATGGGGTCTTGAATGGATACCGAGTTTATTATAGAGAACTCCCAGTTAACACTTCTACTTTCACTGAAGCAGAGGTCCAGACAACCAAAAACAACACCACTAGTGCCCTCATCACAAGTAAGTACAGTAGTTCTGCTGCTTATGTTAGTGACTAACCAGGCTGTAACTTCTTCAATCTTAATTTCAAAAATGTATTCCTGTAGTTTAAATCAAAACGTGCGGGCGGCTTCCAAGTGGAATACAGAGTGGGTTGAAATAGGTATAATGTGGGCAATGAAATAATGTACACTGCCTAAAGTTTTGCAAGCCATGCACACAAAACTGTCCTTTTTTTTTTAATTATTATTATTTATTTATTTTTTTTACTTGGCATGCAAACCCTGACTACACAGCATTCTGGTTACTGCAAATACTCAGAATTCAGTGAGACTGGAACAGAACATATGCAAAATTTTTGTGAAGTTTTGAATCAGGTTTGAGTCGCCACCTAGTCTCTAATGTCGCAACCCAGTGGAATACTAACTACCTCAATGGAATTACCTGAAAAATATTTTCTCAGTTTAATTTCTGATTTTTGTACCCCCTCACCTATCATCACCAATTTTCTTTAGTCAGGAAACTGTATACTGCAATAATAGCATGTTATTATACACCATGCAGTTTGGTGGATTGTATAATTGTCCCACATTACAGAGCAAAGAGGGAGAATTGAACATACCGTCTGTCTGTCCATCTGTTTATGTTGTGACCATGATAACTTAATAAGTGAGTTACTGACTTTCATTTTGGTGTGTGGCTATATCTAGACATAAGAAAGGTCCCTTTTGAAAATTGAATTGCCACATCAAAATCCAAGATGGCTGCCAAAATAAATGTCCTTCCATGTGAGCATGATAACTTGAATAATCAGTAAGGTACCGACTTCCATATCATATTAAAGTTTCCAACAGTGTTCAGTCAGGTCATCTAGATGGTTTATTTTTTGTACTGAGACGTTTTGTTCGTCATCCAATGGACTTATTCAATGTTCAAATCTTCAATCTTCAAAGGGCAGGCCCTGGAGACCATGTTAGCACCAGCAAACTGTTTTTTTGTTACCTCATCAAATTCTAAGATGGCTGCCACCATAAACGTCTGTTTCTGCTGTGAGCCTCATAACTTGGGGAGAAAAAAAAACTGGGATGCAAACTTTTAGTTTAGTATGTGGCTGTATCTGGACGTAAACAAGGCCACTATCAAAAATTGGATTGCCTCATCAAAAGTCAAGATGGCCACCACCATATGCATTTGAAAACTGACTACCCCGATCATTTGAGGAAACTGTGCTCTCTAGTGTTTATATTGCTCAAAAGTATAGTTTCCTCCAATGACTGAGGTGACTGAAGATTATTCTATGTTGGACACGGCCACCATTGGCCATAAATAAATGTGGTCATAAATAAATGGTCATAAATATTGGTCATAAATAAATGTGCTCCCTTCTTTCTCCAGGGACCATCACTCTGCGCCACCTCAGGCAAAAAAATAAAATAACGTCCTCTTTTATTACACACCAAGTAACTCCTGCCTACTTGAACATTTTGCACCAAAGACATTAAAGTTTACTTGCATTATCTGTTCAGTTCCTGTCCAGAAAAATTCTCATCTCAAAAATTACAAACATTCACTATTCTAATCCCTCAGCGACAGGGAATATCGGCGTACCGCTTGTCTGTCTAATCACTTGTTTAGATTAGCAAGTGGACAGGTTTCTGTCTGTTCCAAAATTCAAAACGTTATACAACTAAAGAGAAGCATAAAAGTTTTAAATATTTTATTAATCTGTATTTTAGTTGGCAGTTCATTGTTAATCTTGAAATGTTACACTTTTCTTTATTCCTTTTGTCTTAAAGCAAAAAGCACCTTCAAGACAGTCAGCAGCGCCTCACTCACTGAGTTTGAGCTGACACGTAAGTTATCATTTATGGGATTGTTTGGTATTGTATTTTCTTTTTAAATGAACAAATAAACTAAACTAAACTAAATGTACCCCACAACTGAGAGGAGAACCTTGAAGATTCAACATCAAGTAAAATATAAAGTTTTCTGTTCGAAACATCAGGTTTATTGTTGGTTTACAGAACTAAAGAAGTTCAAACATTACCAGATTGTCATGACAAGCTACAATATCATCGGAGAGAGCCCACCTTCAGCTCCGGTGGAGGTGTCAGTTGGAGAGGCAGGTAGGAAAAAAATTAAAATTGTTGAAGTGCATTTTATTGTCAAATTCTTTTCTTTATAAAGAGTATTGTCTACAACATAATGAAAGGGAGTGTTTGTGTGAATGTATTGGTGTATTTTATTTTATTTCTGTGAACACCTTAATTTCTGAAGTTGTATTTATTATGAAAATAACTTTGATTTAAGTTGTATTAAATAGCTAAATTTGCAGCTTTTAATGTAAATATCCCATCATCTTTAGTAGCAGAGATAAATAATTCATCTTACTATAGAATTAATAGACATTATATGTATATTTGTTTGTTTGTTTGTTTGTTACTTTTTTTTTTATTTCCATAGTAGAGTCTCAAGTCTTCTCAGAAATTATCCTACAAACTTTGCACTTTGTTAGAAATATCATATTTTTCTCGGCTGAAACATTTGAGCTCCACGAGGTTGTCTGGAGTGTTGATGCACAACAATGTCAGGTTTCTCTCAAAATCCTTCTCCTGGGGTTTCCTTACAGAATGTTAAGTTACAAACCTGTAGCTTTCTATTGTAGATTTGTTTGTTGTGATTTACAAAAAAAAATCTAAACATTCCTTTTTTATTTTGACTTAACTCCATTAAAGAAATGCACAGAATGATGCTGCCATCACCATGTTTGACAGTCAAGAGATGAATAGTATAACAACATCATGATCAAGCTCTTACTTTGTATGCTGGAAGTCATTTAGTGTTATTTGGAAAATATATAGCTGCTTTTCATTTATTAGTGCCTTTTTGTGGTGACTGTCACCATTTAATGATACCAGATCTGAAAAGCATGTTGATGGTTTGCACCATTCTAAAGTGACTATGTCTGTACTTTTTGACTTTTTAAAAGTTACAGATACTGTATATTGGTGTACCCCTCTCACATCTGTACTTTGACATAATCGCGTTTAAGTTGCATTAAAAATGCTAAATATTTTCTAAGGATCCAACTTTAAAATTGACTGCATAAAGGATGAAATGGAATTGTCTTGTATGTACAATATTTATGTGGCATAAAGTGGTTTAAAGCATTTTAGTTATTTATTATTTGACTAAAACAAAATTTATTTGGAAAGTTTTGTGACTAAAATAAACTTTTTTTTTTCCTAAACGTTTAGTAAACACAGCAGCTCATATTTGAGCTTTTTAGCTAATTTGATTTTATCAGTGTTTTGTGTTAGCATGGGATGTGAATGGAAGGTCGAGAAAAATGCAGACATAATTCTTGATTGTAGGACAATTTTTCTTCTCCTATTTACTTTATCCTGACCACATAGTATGGCCTTGCTCTTGAGTAATATTTTATTTAAAAGTCTTAGTTCCATTCTCTAGAATCATGCATGTGTGTGTGCCTGCATGCATACACATCTGAAATACAGCACAAGGTCAACTGTTTTGTAGTGATGGCCTAATCTCTCTTTCACTTTCACTGGAAAGTCAAACCATGAATCCATTAGACAGACATGAGTGCAAGTACAGCCATCTTTTTTACTCTACACACACGTGCGCGTGCACACACACACACACAGTAACAAGAACAAGGCTGACGTAAACCACAAACAAGAAAGCAGGTAAAAGATTTATGTTATTTTATTAACAGTTTCACTGAACAGTGGCACGTTTGTATCGGTTCTGTTTGTGTGTGCATATGTGTGTGTAGAGCTTAGTAGGCCATACATATCACATACTCGGATGTGAAAGGGAGGGGTAGTCAGAAAAGCCTGGAGGGGAATGATGAAATGGGGTGATATGGACTGTTCTCCAGCCTCAGGTGCACACCGCTGAGTGTTCACGCTTATGTGCAGTACAGTGGAGTAACAAGGTACTGCCTTAGGCCCAATCTAATTGGATGGGTAGAACATGTTTTTCTTACTTACTGTTCTTTAGCATGCAGCTGAACACTCGCAGTAACTGGAATCTCTCTCGCCTGCTGCAGCTCCATCGGTGGCGCCTCAGTCTATCAAAGTGTCAGCCGTGTCTCCCTCCAGCTTGGAAGTGACCTGGGACATGCCGCCCCTTGAGACCCAGAATGGACTCATCCAAGGATACAAGGTGACTCTCAGGAAAACAAGCACAAGCATACATACACATAAAGAACATGTGTCTTCCTGGAGACAGACAAAGAGGACTCAACGCTTTCAGATATGTGTGTGTGAGTGTCCACATCAAGCAAGCTACATTCCACGAGTCTTTCATTTAAATGCATTTGCACTTGTCTTTGAGGGGTTCAGCTCTGTTGTATCTTTAAATGTCCTATAGACATCCAAGAGAGAATTAAAGCAGAGGACAAATATGAATAACATTTTTAATGGTTTCTCTATTATTTCTCTGCCTATTTCCATCTTTTCTTCTTTCCAGCACACACTGTTAGTGCTTCAACCGCAAGGTGAAATGTCTTGCCTTTGACACAAAAGTTTTCACTAGAGTTGGGGGGTAAAATAACAAAGTATTTGAAGTATTTACAGAGCAAAGGATGGAGCCGTGCAAGTGATTTCCACAGATTAGAGGAAAACATGGAAGGACTGTATTTACACTAACAGAGATGGACACATATGTCAGAGAATGGGGGTTAAGGAGAAATGAGCAAAAGCAAAGAAAGAATATTAATTGAATGAATAGGTTCTGACTTCTCTCAACATTTGTATGTTTGCATGGATTGCACAGGCAACACAACGTAGAGTAAACTCCACAGCATCATTAAAAGTCACTGGTACTTCCAAATTTGCAACACAACACACCTGAGGGGTAAGGCATAGCAACCATGTTAGTCCAACAGGCTGAACTCACACATGTCAGCGCTGTGAGGTTACACACTGCAAAGTGCTACAAAATAGTTGTTGTACTACCAGAGATTAGAAGATAAACAAGTCTGAAAATGATTCAACATTTATTTTTAATCGTTTCCCAACATGCCTATTGCTTTTCAAGAGAACATTTCGTCTTTCTTTTTTTTTTCTCTTTGCAAAAATGTTGTGTATGTTTACTCCTGACAGCTTCAAATTGATTTTTCAATAATCCTCACCATCTATAAAAGCTGATCCATAAAACAACAGAAAAGTGGATTACAAAATGACCAGGATTATTTTTACTAAGCCATCAAGTAGCACAAAAAGTTTTTTTTTCCTAGAATAGAACTTCTAAAGTGGGAGAAAAAAAATGCAGAAGTCAATACATTTTGATCTAGAGTTATTGTGTACCTCATTATAGTAAGAGCTCATGGACATACAGATATGGGATAATGCTGCCCTCAAGTGCTACTGAGAAGCTGCTACGTTCAGCCCTGGAAGCTGTAAATATAGCTTATGGTGCTCGGAGGTGCTATCTATTCAGAATAATAAGAAAATGAACCCTTTTGTGTGACACATGGCTGCTGTTTTATTTTTTTAACCGCATTGGCTGGTTGTATTTGAAGAAACCTTGATCACTGCATGCACATTGCCAAAAGCACGTCACTGAATGTACTTTTTCTGTTTTAGTTTGCCACAATTGTATTTATTTTTGCATTATTCTGTTTATTTTACTGTTAGAATTGATAATAGAATGATAGTTATTCTGTTTATCATCACTTTTGATGACTGAAAACAAGGAAGTAATGGTATACATTAAAAGTGATGTACAACTTGTTGTCCATCTTAATGTTCCTCATTTCTTCCACATTCAAACCAACAGACAGCAAGCTGCTCAGGGATCAGTCCCTCTACTCTAAAAAGGTCACAGCATCACCATCTGATTACAGATTAGCTGGGGAGTCGTGGTCTGCATGATTAGAAACATGGGCAGTTAATTATTTTAAGATGTTTAACAAAAACATGCTGCAGTTGCACACATCCATATGTAGAGTACACTGTGTTCAATGTATCGCCCCCCACAAGAAGGCAAAGGCAGATGATTATGTTTTTGCCTGTGCCTGTGTGTGTATCTGTCAAAAATGTCTCAAACTCTGTCAGTTTTACAAATAATGTGCTCAAGTTTGATGTGGTGGTATGTAAGATTGTCCAAACAGCTACAGCTCTGTCATCTCAACATGGAATAATCATAATCTAAAACTCTGGCATCAAAGACAGTGGACGATGTATTCCCATAAGTACTGCTAAGTCTTTAATTTTATTTACGGTATTATTATCTTAAAATCGTACAAGCATTTTAGCTCAAAATTTGTAAAAGCTATGTGCACAGTATATACAATATTACCTACATAATGATCAATCTTGGCAGTTCAGATGTTTTTGTAGCTTTTTCTCTGCACAAAAATCAGAAGAAATATGACTAAAATACATTCTACTGAAAATTAATGGCATAGTGTGAAAGCAAATAGTTTGCGACTAAATCCACAAGTCAGAGATAATGCTCAATAATCCAGGTAATATATCCAATAAAGTTAAGTCATCAATCCAGTCATCTGGATGGTTTCTTATTTTTTTGTTTGTTTTTTTTGTTTGTTGAAACGTTTCGTCTTTCATCCAAAGGAGTTTGTCAGTCTGAAAGTCACAAAGTTTGCCCACTATGTGAGTTTGCTTCTTGTTGGACTGAGTTTGTTGCGACTCCTCGGACTGACGAAGTCCTTTGGATCAAGGCCGAAACATTTCAACAACAACAACAAAAAAAAAGTCTAGATGAACTGACTTAACTTTGTTGGATTTTTCACCTGGATTATTGAGCATGAACTTTGATGTTTTGAACCACTTTGGCTATGGCTGTCTCAGAGGAGTCAGTGGGGGAGATGGTGGGCTCCAGAAACCATCTTATCACCAACCAAGTGGTTGGTCCACTATGGAAAAAAAATAAATAAATAAATTATAATAATGGTGTGAAGAGGATGGTTGTAAGGAGAGAAGGGAGGGGCAATTAGTTCAGTGGGACTGAGTTTAATGTGGCTCCTCGGACTGACGAAGTCCTTTGGATGAAGGACGAAACGTTTCAACAACCCAAAAAAATGGAAACTGCCCAGATGACCTGACTTAGATTTATTAAATCCACATGTTCTGTATACAGTATTTACATGTGAAGAACATGTGACTATACATCACAAGAGTGTTTAGTTGAACACTTTTTACTTTCACACTGAGTAGGGGAGTTGTTTTAGAACACTGACCAGGTTTTATTTGTAACTGTATATGTTTTTAAGTTGTTGGGATGGCCAAAGGAAACTTTACTAAAATATATCGTGTAAAGTATTATGTCAAAATTGGTCACAATATGGATAATACTAACACATATTTTGCAATAATAAGTTTTAAATTATACAATTTTTATCTAGATTTGGATACAAAATACCTGTGAATGGTTCAAGTTGACAGCTAATTGGTAACTTTCTTTTCACTGTTGTTTGTCATTACCATATTGTTTCATTGTTGTTGTTGTTGTTTTGTTTGTTTGTTTGTTTTTCTGGTTAACGCCCAGTCAGATTTTTCTCATTTATATGTTCAGCGCCTCTTACAGAGTCATAAAAATCAATCCTGGGAGCAGGGAATTTGTTTTGTGTTCATTATTTTACTAATTTAAAAAATATATGTTTGGCCTTAGGTTACTAATTATCACACTGCACAAGGAAATACCACATTATTTTCCTTATTGATAACAAAATATTGTTTCTCTACTTCTAATTAGTCCAAATGCAGTTTGATGAGCTCTACATTGTGCTATTTTATTGTGGGACCGTAAGGCTGAATTACAACAGATAGATAAAAGCTGTGGCCTCATTAGAGTGTGACATTCACATGACATAAGCTACAGGCTGTAAGTCTTTAATAATAATAATGATCTAATCACACAGTGGACAATAATCCTATAACCTTTATTCCACTTCATGTTACAGGGATCAGCCAAATTAATCCATGTATCTTCATTACTGGACAATGTCATAAAATCTATTTGTCACATTAAAGATTATTGATTAATTCTCACATTAGCATTTACAGTCTGCAGATATATGGAGCTGGAAGTGGATGTGCTGTACATCTTTATAACAATTCTCTAAAGCTCCTTGTCTGGGCCTGAAAAAAAAAAAGGTTAAATTTTGTGCATTTATCATCTAACACCACATATTTTTAGGTTAAGTTTGGTCAGTATAGTTCTCCCCCCACCCCCCATGTTTATGCTCCTAACACTGAATTGTCTATTTTTAAGAAACTGTAGTTTAAGTAAAAGACATGCTTTTAGAAAATAAAATACACCTAATTAGCAAATTCTGTAAATTACAATATTCCATCATCAGCTCAGCAAATGACACTACAATCTTTGAAACAGTCTGTGGTCCATCCTCACTGTGGACTTGTAGGATCAGTGCCATAAGGTGTGATAAAGGTGATCTGGTGACAATGCATATCACCCTGTACCTTTTATGCAAGTTTTGAACTAAGACCCTCTAATGATGAGAAGCAACAGCATTATAGCTGTTTTGGTCAAACCTTGTAAATGGTATGTTTAATGTCATGTGACATTGCTAGATCTTGAGTGATTTGTTAGCACTCAGAGTATGTTTAGAGGATGACGCTCAGCTACTGCTACATCAAGCTTTAGCTCAGTATTTAAACATTTGACTGAGTTGTAGCCATTACTGTATTTTCTAAGGTCAGTTATCTGTGGCATCCATCTTGAATTGGGTTGACTTGACAAGATTTATTTTTTTCCTCTCTGAAAGTTTAATTATAATCCATTAAGTGGCTTTAGAACCATATTTTGCTAACATGGCAGACAACCAGGAACAGACCAAAAACATTATTGCCATTTTGAATTTGGCGGCAGGTGATAATAATTCAGTTTGTGTTGATAAATTAAAAGTCAAGAGTAAAACAATGTGATGGTATAACAAGCAGCAGATCTGTCTGGAAGAAACACAAACAACACCTGATTGTTTGATGGAGGTAGTGTTTCATTTGGGGTCAACAGCTCAGTGGTGGTTGTGCTCTTTCATAGTTTATACACGTGTCAGTTTCCTTGTTTTATTTTCATGTTTCCTGAACAAGATCTATCACCTCAGTGCTACTTTGAGCTCATCTCTGGCTCTCAGAGCATCCAAAGTTTTGACACGCTCCTACATATTTAAAGAAGTGTTCTCTCAAACCCCGTCAAACTGCTTCTTTTAGAGACGTTCACCCTATAATGATGGCTCAAACTACCGCTAGATTAAGCTGCGTTGAACTTTAAAATATCTCAGAACGAATAAATACTTCAAGACTTGAGTGGTATTAGCAGTAGGAAATTAAACACTCCTAAATAACTTGTAGAACAGCTTCAAAAAGTGTGTTTTGGTGCAATAATTAAAAATCTTCTGGAGCAGAGGAGAGGAAATGAATCATTAGTGAAGTTTGTGTTTGGTTGTGTTGTAGGTCCACTACTGGGAAAAAGACAAGCAGAACCAGACGGAGAAGGTGAAGGTGATTTTTGTTCCAGACACCCGTGTGCACCTCACAAACCTGAGCAGCTACTCATCTTATCTGGTCACACTGACTGCCTTCAACACCGCTGGCGATGGACCGCCCAGTGACCCCCGTGGGGCTCGGACACTGCAGTCTGGTAGGAAGTGGAGACAGTTCAGTCCCCTTAACCCAAACAAACACGGATAAGATGTTTCTAATCTCCTCGATTCATCTCATGTGTCTGCAGCTCCTAGCCAGCCGAGCTACCTGTCCTTCTCTGAAGTGACAGGGGGGAGCGTCAACGTCTCCTGGGGAGCTCCACTCACTCCCAACGGACAAGTGGAAGGCTACAGGGCCATCTATCAACCTACAGCTCCTGTTCAAGGTACACACGCATCCATTCACACACATATAATGATGCTGGTTGTTAAAATATCTTTGTCTTAATTACTTTGTATCTGCAGGAGTGAGTAAAGTGGTGACGGTGGATGTGAAAGGGAGCTGGCAGCGATGGCTGAAGGTTCGAGACCTGATCAAAGGAGCAACGTACACTTTTAGCATCCAGGCTCTCACAGTGAGCTACGGACCACCAATACAGGCAAACATCACCGCTCAGCCTGTGAAAGGTAGACCCAGTAGACTCTCTGTTCTTTTTGTTAATCAAATAATTATTTAGTTTGAAGTGATGCTTATGTTGTCTTGTGATTTTTTTTAATTATCTATTTTTTTAATTGAAAAACTAAAGAGTTTGTAGAATGATTTCTACAAATTTTGTTGTGTGCTCAACTCCAAAACATGTCAACGATCGTTCACTGGAAAGGTTATCAGCAGTAAATGTCTTACCTGTTATTGATAGGTCTTTGAATGGCTTCAGTTTGGAGAAATTCTAACCAGACCGATAAGCTTAATGTTAGCCCCAGTGAGTCCAAGGCCTGTGCTGCCATCTTCAAATAACTCCAATCTCAAAGGTTTGATAGCAGAGCATACAAAAAATATTTTATATACTTTTACACGACCGTCAGTTTCACATTGAGTGGTAATTTTTACAGAATGGTATGGTTATTTGCAAGAGGAAAAAGCAGCACCCGCTAACTGTATCACTCACTTCCAGTGCAGCCTGATCCAGTGGAAATGTTTAATATTTCTGCCAGAATAATTGTATGATGCCAAACTGACAGTGGAGCTTTTAAAACTTCCTTGAACCTTTGTGACATTTTTTTTAATTTTTTTTATTAGTTGTTTTATTGCAGCAGAATCCTTATTAGTCTTGTCCCAGGCAGACTAGCCTTTAGCATGTCAGTCAGGTCAAATTTAAACTCTGTTACTCCAAGCTGAACTCGTTCAAAGAGCTTTCGAAAACAAGTAAGAAAATAATTGTTCATAAGCTTCCAACCACTTAACCCATTCTGAGTTATCCTTGTAAGGTTTTACTTTATTAAAGCTGAACGAACAGTAAGTGTAGTAAATACATGTAACCACCAAACAAATGACATTTTTAGAAATAAGAGTCCAATTTTTTTTCCTATATAGTTTTTTTTTTTAGATCCTTATAATCTTTTCAGAGCTAGATTACAGTTTGTAACAAGGGTTAGGTTAAGTTGTGATCGTATTTGGATCATTAATGTTCAGGTCAAATACCAGCTGAACAACATCTGGTGTCAGAAATGGAAGGCAACATAGTTACAGTTTGTGATTTATGAAACCACAAAGATCAACTTAGATCCTCTTGTGGTTTGATTAAAACAGTCAGCGCTTTCACGTTTTTAAATGTTGAACAGCTCCTTTAAGGAAGGGATTATGTTTTTACGTTTGTGATCTCAAAGTAAATTTCGAAGAAAGCAACGGTAAACCAGGACTGTGCCCAGTTGAAATCTAAAAATGTGTGATTGCATCCCTCTGATATTAAAGGAACTCCTGGATCACCTGCGGATATGTCCATCACCAAGACGTCCTCTGACTTAAACATCCACTGGTCAGAGGGAGATACTGGTGCTGCTCCTGTGACTGGATATGTTATTGAGGCCCGTGCCTCAGGTGAATTCTCTTACACCCCACACAGGTCATATATAACCTACCAGATGTTTACGTTTTTATTGTCTGCACTAAATCTTTGAGCTCCTTGCACTAAACCATTCTAAGCACAGGTCTCTGTGGATTCATTATTACCTGCTGTGCAAATTAAGTCAGGCACAATTTTCTAATAAAGATTACAAGATTTGTAATACAGGGAACAAAATTGTTTCACCACCCTGCAGGAGAGCGTGTGGAGACTGTAATATAATTGTTCAACAGCTAACAAAGAATAAACCTCTTTCATTAAAATGATAACTGTGATCATTGTCATCAACACAATATCATTACCACCTTGTGTGCAATTTGGCAACGTATAATTTTCCTTACGCACATTTAAAAGGGACTAATTCTCTAGTTGTCTTGTCTGCAGATGAGGGAGTGTGGGACTTCTTCCTCCGGCATCTCCCTCCCAGCAGCAGGTCTGTTTCTGTGCCGCTGGAGCGTCTGAGGTCAGGGATCAGCTACGAGTTCAGAGTCATCGCTGTTAATCGCTATGGTTACGGACAGCCAAGTACACCATCTGTGGCTCTTGCTGGTAAATGCACACGCACACACAATGATGGAATGCATGCTGATGCAAGAAGCTCACCTTCTCTGACAGAAGATTCTGTATGTTGGTTGGAGTGTGCTGCAGAAAGTTGATGAGATGGTTATGTGCTGCCACCTGAAGGCAGAGAGCAGAACTACGACAAACCTTACTAAAACAGCACAAACTCATTTAGTTTACCATCGGTTGTTCAACAGTATTATTTTTTCATTGCAAACTGCATTTATACATCTGTCCAGCTCATCTTATAAACTGAGGAATTAGTCCATTTTATTTCAAAGAATAAGTCCAGAAACGTCCACCTTCTCAACTATAGAACAAATGTTCAAAATACAAAAGGAATACTGGTCTACTGTTAGAAACCATATAAATTAAGATGGACTGGAATAAATCTTTATATTTTCCTAAACTACTATATGTCTCTCTGTGCCTGTAGCGTTGTCAGAGCGTCCCTTTTATGAAGAGTGGTGGTTCCTGCTGGTTATGGCGCTGGTAGGACTCATCCTCATTCTGGTCCTGGTCTTTACTCTGCTGCTGCATGGAAACAGCACCAAGTACAAGGCATGCGGCACAGGTCTGAACCTCAGTCATTACATTTATTTTACTTCTAGGATATCACCGTTGTGCCATTGTGTTTGTGTTTTTCACTTTTACTCTTCAGTTAAAAAAGTAAAGTGTCTCTCCTGGTCTATTTGTGTCATCTGTCTCAGCGTGAACAGGCTGCCTTATTATTCTCTTAAAAGACTGGTACAATTTTCTCTTAATTTTCTGATACAGTCAAGCACATCTCACACTTGGTTTGTTGTATTTGTTGTGCAAAACTGACTGCTGTAGTCTAGTTGGACTGCAGGAGGCGCCAACGTTCCCTCAGAAAGATCATTCAGTAAAATAAATATACGTATTTTCCTTGTGCTATTTTTTTTTTTATTATTAATATTTGAAAAGGCCTACATTTTGATAGAAAAATCAAGCCTTCTTTTTGTTGAAAGTATTAGCTCATTCTTTACTTCACCTTTCTGTAAAATGTATTTGTAGGTTTTTCTGCAATTATCCATCCATCCAGTATCTTTATCCGCTTCTTCCTTTTTGGGTCATGGGGTCACTGGTGCCCATATCCAGCCATCACTGTGTGAGAGGCGGGGGACACCTTGGACAAGTCCAAGTCCATCACAGAGACATATAGAGACAAATGAGACAAACAATTCACTCTCTCACTGCAGTGACAAACATTGTTTTTTATAAATGTCATTTCATGCACTTTCTATCAGAAAGACATGATCTAGTCCAAAGATTATTTTATATTTATGATTGTAGCTTACAGTGACTGAAAGCTTGATTCCTAATATTTTTATAAATATGTAGGGAGAGGGCTTCTATCCGGGCACCTTTTAACAGGTGTTTACGCTAACCATAATCTGGACTGGCCTCACCCCACATATATATGTTTTATGTGAATTCTTGTAGCGAACTTAATCCCTCCCTTGAAGAAAAACAAAGAATTCAGTAATTTAAATGCACAATTTTGTAATGTTTTTCAGTTTGAATGATAACAGTGAAATTATGGGAAATATGAATGAACAGCCAATAGTATTATTGTAGGACGTGAATGATGTACATATGAAGACTTTGAGAAGGAGCATAGGTTCAATTTGGACTATGGTTCTTAGCTCTTAACGTTAAAATTTAGGCAAGCTTATCTCTGGTTCATGAATTAATTAATGTCTAAACAAAGTTGGCACTTAGCGTTGTTCTCTCATCAGAAGGAA
The DNA here is from genome assembly GCA_031762435.1 of Hypsolebias longignatus. NCBI lineage: Eukaryota > Metazoa > Chordata > Actinopteri > Cyprinodontiformes > Rivulidae > Hypsolebias > Hypsolebias longignatus. The sequence goes on from JARVGV010000474.1 coordinate 13,768,553, forward strand.
GATGTTTGGTCCTACCAGAAGGTGCCATATTTCTCATTACCACAGCAGACGTGGGAAGAGTCGATGGCCTGCTGTTCCAAGAAGGATGTCATTCGTTTCTCAGGCTGTGGTCCATTCGGCACGTACCATCTCACTCCTGAGTGTTTGAGTTTTAGGACTTCTTCTGTCTCTCAGCTGGACTGAGTCAGAGCCATCTCTACCTCCATCATGAGACTGTTTGTCTCATGAGAGTTCCTTTCAGCCGCCACTTGACGACCTGCCCAGTTCAGCTGCTCCAAAACAACTTCTCATTACATCTGCCTGGACAACACTGCTCAGCTGCTGAAAAAACAACTGACTTCAAAAGCCGAGCCCCCTCATTTTTAACCAATCAGGGTTTCTCACAGTGGGTGTATCCCTACTGTATAATTAATGTAATTATACCTTCCTTCTCAAAAGTATAAAAGAAGACAATAGCCTTTGTTAGAAAGGAGTGACATCTTGTTTTACATAAACACCATTTATTTGAATCCATGTTCAACTGGGAGGTTACTTCCATCATTGCCATGGCAACCAGTCTCTTTTAATAATGCCAAGTGAAGTTCTTTGATGAAGATTTATTTTAAGGGACGCAAATTCTTGGCCACTCAGAATATTGGGTTACCTAACACAGAGGGGGTTCCAGGATTGTAATCGGTGTATCAGGGTGGTCCAGGTGTGGTTTAACATCCACAGAAAAGGGGTAAAAAGAAACTTCCTGTGTCCAAACAGAAAGGGAGGGGTAGGAGAGACCAGAGCCATATAAAGAGAGAGTTGCGACACTCCCATAGACTCCCGTTGTAAGAATGGAATGCGGAAGTCACGTGGGTCATGGAGCAGTTTCTAGTTCCAAACAGCAGCGGTTCTCGCATTGAACGTAGTTCATTCTTGGTGTTTCAGACGTGTTTTCTCCGGTAAGTTGATGAAAATAC
>JARVGV010000474.1:13780682-13796852 GCA_031762435.1 Hypsolebias longignatus
TGTGGTTTAGCAGTTTTCAAAATAAATGATGGCAAAAGGACATCCTATGCTTTTTATTTTTTAAATTCCTATTGAAATTTTTATACCAAAAACATACCGTGATATATATCGTTACCGCCACCCATCACAATTCATATCGTGATATGAATTTTAAGCCATATCGCACATCCCTACTGTGTACACTATTTCGTTCCACCACATGTACCACATATGTTGTGTATGACAAACAAAGAACCTTGATTACTTGAATGTGGCTGTAGATTTTAATATCACATGTTGATTACATTGAATGGCAAAGTGGAATATCCCTTCAAAACCAAATAGTTTACCTAACATACCATCTGGTTTAGATGCCCAAAACTGGTCACCACTGATCCATCCGATGGTGTGTGGCATTTTGTGTCACAACAGAAATCCAAAGAACCAGCAGAGCCAACAAGTCTTAGTGGATTAACAAACAAAACAAATGGCAAAAAGCACTGACTTTGATTTTTTTTCCCCCTCTATACCTCATAACTTTGAAACTATTTACCACTTAGCACAATATTTGATTCTTCTTCAAGATTTTCAACCAGATAACCATTGTAAATAAATGCTAAACAGAAGATTTTTATGTAAAAACTTGTTGTATCCTCTGATAAATATCACTAAGAGCCTCCCTTTGTTTTGTGCCAACAAAACTACCATATCATCATCCCTCAGAGTCGAGATATAATAGGCTAATGTCTCAAAAATGCAACAGAATACAGATTGGGAATCAGACAGAGTCTCGCTCTGGGCACACTTTGTAAAGAAAAGGAAACTGGGAGGGAAGAGAGTGATTGAAGCCAAGCAGCCTCGAGCAAGAAGACAGCTTGTTGGCACTACAGAGGATTGTCTGTGTTTTGGAAGATGAACAACTTGGTAATAAAAGAAGCTTCTTTTGCACAATGAAGACATACTTTAGCTAAATCGTAACATCATTATGAAGAAGAGTTCTGACAGGACATAAATCCCTACATTCTTAACAGAGGACAGGTTCTACTTATACATTTAATACTTTATAATATCTAGTAGAATACCGTTCTGTTTTAATGATCATTGACTGTTTGTAACCTTCTCAGAAATATGCATAATTTGTATGTGAATTCTGGCTTTTCTCTGTGTAATAATCAGGTAATCACAGGTACCTATGCAAGGCTTTGGGAGCTGATACAGAGAATGAACTGGCAGCTTTCCACACCAAAGATGTGCTGCTCCTCCAGGCTCTGTAGGACTGGATCAGTACCGCCTGCCAAGGCCTCCCCTGGAGAATGGCTGTTTGTCACCAACATGGACGATTTTGGCAGCTCGCTCTTTGATGAACGCCCAAGTATTGTGCGTTTGTACTGGTAGTGGTATTGTACTGTTCAAGAAATGTGCCAAGGAGACAAAAACAATCAGAGCACTTAATTACCCTCAATGCAGGGTTAGGCAGTATTACTGTACATGGTTGTAAATATGGAATAAACAGAATGTAGAGAAGGTTTTTTTTTTCTGGCTGCCTTCCACCATGCCGCAAAAACAGGAACATCTTAAAAACAGAACTGCAGCCTGAGAACACAGCAGGTCTATTGAGACAAGTCCTACAATAGGATGCACTCAAGTGGTAAAGAACAAACTCATTAAATTATGTGGGTTTATAGCAATTGATATTGTCAACACAATGTGTGACATTGAAACTGTCTGTTTTCCTGGTACTGTGTAGCTGTGATGCTAAACACAAACTTTGGAGCCAAACAATTATATTGAATCAAACTTTCATTTAAGCTCTGATGGCAGATAATCCACTGGAGCTGCAAGAAAATGTGTGACAACTCAAACAATTACAAAGTTGTATCAATAAAACAGAGGAAGCACGCCAACACAATCAAATAACGTCAACAAATTCAACATGCAATCGTCAAGATTCAAGCTTATTAAAAATCTGATCTTCATGAGTGGAAACAGATGTTCCTCTTAAAAAAATAACATTACCATAGGCGTTGCAACAATTATATGTGAAGGGGACATGTCCCCCAAAAGTATTTGTTTCGACTTCCCCACATTTATCATGAAATATTAGTTCACCCAGCGGTTTCTATTTCTCCGTGAACTAATACATTCCACTTTATTAATAGAATACTCAAACCTCTAAAAGTCCATTCCAGGTTTTCCTGGTTACCTACAACAACAACTCACCACGCCGCATGCAGTGGTTCCCCCTGGACCATTTGACGGGGTGGGGGGAGGAGGGGGAGACACCTCTGTGTGACATCTGTAGCATCTTGGCTAGTGTGTCAGTATTGCACACCGCTAGCTTTGCACTATGTTAGTGCTGGCTGTTGTCGTCTGGGGTGGGGGTGGTGAGGATGTGTGAGAGAAGTGGAGTGTGCTCTCTTCACTCAAGGAGAGCTGTTGGTCAAACTTATTGTTGTGCCGTGCTCTCTAAAATAGTTATTGAATCAAGTGCTTACATATTAGGTAAACATAGATGTTGAATAACCCATTAAAATACACCAGCATGAAGGAAATGGCTACTTTATTCACAATTTTCTGAGGGAGGACCACCAGATCCCCCCACTAATGTGTCCCCCACACATTACAAATGCTTCTGACACCACTGAAGGCTATATCTAGCTGAATTGTGGCTAGAACACGATAGTAGCCTCAGTCAAAGCCAGTTTTCCTTGCATTAAAGCAGCATAAAGGCTGCTGCTCATCAGAAGAAAGATATGAATAGAATAACAACTTGCAGTTTCCAGGGTACTGAACATCTTCATCAATGGGTGAGTCAACTAAGACAGTTATTTTACAATACAATCCATCCATCTAGTTTCTTTACCAGTTACTTCTATCTCTGGGTCACAAGGAGCTGGTATCCATCTCCAGAGGTCAATATGCAGAAGGCGGGATACACCCTGGACAGGTCACAAGTCCATCATAGGGACATAGAGACAAATGAGACAAACATTTCATTCACACTCATACAGTACTTGTTGCCAGAACATGTAACAGAACATGAACAGTAATGAAATAATCGTACAGTATGTGATTGTCAGAAAGTATTGTTGATATGAAATACCCCCATAATACAATATAAATAACATATTGGGAGTTGAAACGTTAAAAACGTTTGTTTGACCAAAAGTATGTATGCTTTCAGGGGAGTTTTCATTCTGTAGCTACCTAAATATAACTGTGACAAGCTTTCCTCAGTGTCACTTCTTTTAGTTTACCATGCGTACCATATGTGACTACTTATACTAGAAATTCTGAAGCACAATAATCTTGATCTACATCAATGTAATCTGTTGATCTTTATAAATGAAATCCTTCCTGTGTTGACCATGTTCAACAATCACTCAAACCCACAGGGAACATAGTAATATTTTATCTACAATATTGCAGTGTCCACAGAGATCTCACTAATCACATCCACCATCTGCCATCTTTGTGAAACAATCAGCAATAATAACAGTGCAAACCCACCGTTTCCCACAGTGTCTTCTTTCATATAGGCCTGACTAAGACAACAATCCCTGGTGTAATCTCAGCACACCTCTTATCTGCCCATGGCGGGCTGTGTTAGTGACCCTGTTTCTGTTTGTTATACATACTGTGTGTTTTAGATGAAGCAGGTTTGTGAAAATGCGGCGTTTTATTAAAGAAGGAAAGAAATGTGGTGGTAACCACAGAAAACAACAAAAAATTGGCCAAGAGGAGAAAAAAAGTGATTCAAAAATGAACGTTTAATAGTTATACTGTAAATGTCAAAGGCAATGTAGATTACAAGTGATGGCAAGAGATTTCTATCAGGCAAAAAATACACCAAAAGACGGAAATCGTAAGAATCACTTCATTTCAAGAGCACTCCTGTAAGAAGAACATTCCCCAAATTACTTTATCATTCAAAAGTCTTTGTGATTTGAGGGATGGAACAAAAAAGAAAAGGCTGTTATTCTGTTTTTTTTTTTTGTTTGTTTTTTTCATGTACCCTTTATTTATACAGGTAGTCTTGTTGAGCCACGAGAACTCATTTTCAAGAGAGACCTGTTTAGAATTTTAGAATTTATTTATTCATTCATTTAAAAATACTTTGTAATAAACATTTACAAAAGAAAAGAAAGAAAACCAATACAATGAAATGAAAGGTAGCAGAGAGAAGAAAAAAAATTCTTATAATATCTGCCCCTTTTTTTTCTTCATAAGTAAAATAAAAATCCAAACAATAACATTCTTCAGTTAGTAAAACAATAAAACAACAAATAAAATCCTTCTAGAACAACAATTCATATGAGTATATACAGTATTATACAGTTTCATATTTTTTCAGCAATCCAAACTTTATCAATTTCTTAAACATGTACATTGACTTGGCACTGAAATTTATTGAATATTATAAAATTTCTATAGACATATCTATCAAAAGTATAGTAAGATTAGAAAACAAAATTCAGCTGTAATGTGATGTGCATTTTCCAAAATAACTTGGGCTGCAATGGCTCAGTAGTCAGCACTGTGGTTCAATTCCCGACTGATTCATGAAGGATGTACGGCAGTGGTTCCCGGCCCTGGTCCTCAAGGAACACTGTTCCGAATGTGTTAGTAACTAGGTGATTAACAGGCTTCTGAAGAACTTGATAATGTAATTAAATCACTGAATCAGGTGTGTTGGAGCAGAGAAACAACTAAAACATGCAGCATAGTGTACTTCAGGGACCAGTGTTGGGAACCACTGATGTACGGCATAAAACAATTGTCTTTTTTTTTTTTGTGCGACTTTGTTTGCTGTGGTGACACCTGCAAAAGAAAGCAGCCAAAAAACAAACAAACAAAAACAAAACATCCATTATAATAATGCACATACAGGTATTTGTAACATTACCCAAGCTGCCTTTATATTGGATTAAGATTTATTTCAAGATAAAGCTGATTTAAAAGGTGCTTTGTTTTTTTTTTTCTTTGCAGTTTCTAAAAGTCGTCCAGAGTGACGAGAAACATCTGGAGTTTGAAGACCTGGAAATGATGACATCCTAACTCAACTCTTCATTCATTCAAACAAGGAGCATCACTTACCGCCTGTGAGCAGAACATACAAAGTAACCATGTGTGACGTTAGTGGACTGGTGGATTTGGAGGAGACGAAAGACGGCATCACTTTAGAACCTCTTCCAGAACCGCTGCTTATAATCCTTTCTCCACCTCCACCTTTCCTGCCGTACCCAGGTGAGCCACCCATGCGGTGGCTGAAATGGCTCAAAGCTTTTGAACACTACATTCATGCTCTTGATGAAAAGGAGCTGGCCGACTCCACTAAGTTGCTGCTTTTACGGAACTCCCTCGGCTCAGAGGGAGAGCACGTCTTCTCAACTCTGATCAAGAGTGACACTGCATACGCGGCTGCCATTTCAGCGCTGACCGACCACTTCAGGCTCGACCGTGCCTCCCAAGTGCACCGCCTGAAGTTCCAACAAAGGGCTCAGATGCCTGGAGAGACCGTAGACCAGTTTGTCTCGGCCCTGGAAGAACTGCTGAGACCTTGTAACTGCAGTGGAAGCATAAAGGAAAAACTTCTACTGGATCAGCTGATTGAGAAAACCAACAATCTGCAACTCAGAGAGATGTTACAGATGAGAAAAGAGACGCTGACCTTCTCCTCAGCGCTGGCGATGTCTAAAGAGCTGGAAACGGTTTTAAAAGATTCTGGGCTTGATTTCCACGAGGTCAATGTGGACGTCGAAGAGTATTTGGAGCCCCCTGTTCAAATAAAGCGCAAAAGAGGTAGACCTCGTCGTGGGGAGGAAAGGGTTAAAGCAAAGCCACAAGTGACTAAAACCCAAACAAACTCCTCTACGCTCAAAGACGACTACTACTACAGTAACGATAAGCTGTATTACAGCGACGATGAAGATAAACCTCAAGCCGTGGATGAGAATAATCGCAATAAAGTAAATGATCGAAACAGCACCTCAACGTTCAGAAGAATGGAGGAAGACGGCAGCAACGGAAGCGTTGTCCTCTCTTCAACCAAACGACAAGCCCTCTGCTGTTCCTTATGCAGCGACAGGTGCTTCTACAACGTGAACAAGCTCAACAGGCACATGAGGACGCACACGCAGGAGAAACCGTTCCCTTGCCCAGTCTGCAAAATGAGATTCAGCCAGTCCTACCACATGACCCGACACATGAGGAACCAGCACGACGCGGGCCAGTTCGTCTGCTCCACCTGCGGGGAGAGCCACGAAAGCTTGGCCGAACTAAGGATGCACAGTCAGACGCACAAGCCCAAAGTTCTGTTCTGTCCAGAGTGCTATGGACTGTTCACCGACAAAGATGAGTTTTCTACTCACATCAAGTCGCACACAAACGACTCGACGTCTCAAACGGAGGGCGGAAGCTCAGGTCAAGTGCCTGTGAAACGCAAAAGAGGTAGGCCTCGTCGTGGGGAGGAAACAAATACAACACAGCCGCTTGTGAGCAAAACGGATTCAACTAGAGACGAGGATGAGAACGACCACAGTAATGGTCGAGATGGACCTCGGGCTGTGGAGAATCTGGATTGCAGCAAAGCAGGTGATGATGACACCTCATCAACATTTGGAATGACAAAAGAAGACGGCAGCAGTCATGGGAATGTCCTTCCTGTGACTAAAGAGAAAGGTTTTTACTGCCACTTCTGCATCAAGCACTTCAACAAAGCAGACAGGTTCACCAGACACATGAGGACTCATACGAAGGAGAAACCTTTCACCTGCCCCGTCTGCGACATGAGATTCAGCCAGCCCGATCACATGACCCGACACATGAGGAACCTGCACGCCGCAGGCCAGTTCGTCTGCTCCGTCTGTGGAGAGAGCCTGGAAAGCTTCGCGGACTTACTAAAACACAACAAGACACACAAGTCCCAAGTTCTGTTCTGTCCTGACTGCAACGAAAAGTTCACCAACGACGATGATCTTTGTAGTCACGTCAAGACGCACAGACGTGGAGGTCAGAGTGTTCAACAGGCCGACCTAAAAGAAACCAAAGAGGAAGAAGTGCTTGACGACGCTGATTCAGACTCTGCAGGATCTGAGTTTCAGCCTGCGACAGGACAAAGTGACTCCAAAAGCACATCTGGAAAAGCAGGGAAGAAGAGCGCTACGACGACGTCCTCAAAGACGCAAACAAAAAGACACGTTTGTCCTGTCTGTGTCGACAGGCATTTCAAAGGCCCAGACAAACTGGCTCGACACATGAGGAGTCACACGCAAGAGAAGCCGTTCATCTGTCCGTGCTGCGATCTGAAATTCAGCCAGTCCTACCACATGACCCGACACATGAGGAACCAGCACAGCGGGGGTCAGTACTTCTGTCCTACGTGCAGGGAAAGCTTTACGAGCTGCGCCGAGTTGGCAAGCCACAAGAACACACACAAGTCCCAAGTTGTGTTCAGCCCGGATTGTAACGAACAATCCACCAACAAAGATGAGCTTTGTAGTCACGTCAACGACTCGTCTCCTCAAACTGACCGTCGTCATTCGCCCCAGGCTGGTGGAGTCCAAGTAAAGACTGAAGCTGATGCTGGTGCTGCCACTTTAGATGCTGATTCTGGCGATAAAGAATTTGAAGTTCAGGGTTTGCCTGAAGATGAGAGCGCTGACGAGGCAACATCTAAGGAAGACGAAAGCAGGAATCAGGTCGTGTCAAAAACAGAAGGCCATTTCTGTCCCGTCTGCGTCAACAAGTGTTTCAGAGGTCCGGCCAAACTGGCTCGCCACATGAGGACTCACTCCAAGGAGAAACCATTCACCTGCCCAGTCTGCACGAAGGCTTTCAGCCAGTCCTACCACATGACCCGACACATTAGGAACCAGCACGACCTTGGAAAGCACGTGTGCGCCAAATGCGGGAAGAGCTTTAGCACTTGGCTGGACCTGAAAATACATCGAAAAGCCCACGCCGTTGACGGTTTGACGTGCCTGGCGTGCGATAAGCAGTTCAAAGGCAGCGCTGCGCTCGTGAGCCACCTGAAGCTGCACAGGAAGGTTAAGTCCAAACCCGGAAACCTCAAATGCAGCGATTGTGACAAAGAGTTTGGTCGCTTGTACCATTTAAAAAGACACATGATGAGCCATTGCAAAGCGGCAAACGCTGATTTTTACACGTGCCCTGACTGCCAGAAGAACTTCCTGTTCCCGGAAGACCTCAACAAACACCTGGAGATTCACGCGAAAGAAAACAGCGGGACTTGTCCGAAATGCAACGCGACCTTCGACAGCGCGGGAGAACTCGAGGCGCACATGGTGGTCCATAACAAAACTTACCCCTGCAGCACCTGTGGGAAGAAGTTCAAGGTGGAGTACGCGCTAAAGAAACACGAGCAAAGCCACCAGAACGAGCAGTATTACTGTTCGACGTGTCGCAAGCACTTCTTCAAGATGACTCACTATAGGAGACACCTAATGGTCCACGACAGACGAGAATCCAGATGTCCGCACTGCGATGCTGTCTTTTTGAAGCTAACCGCCTTTAAATATCATCTGCGGACTCATACGGAGGAGCGGCCTCACCAGTGCAGCTGCTGCATCGAAACGTTTGAGGAGAAGGAGGAGCTGGACAAACACGCGCTCAAACACAGGAAAATCAAGAAGGAGAGGCCCTACTCGTGCACTCGCTGCGTCTACGCCTTCACCACGTTGATCGAGCTGACTGAGCACATGAGTGTACATGAAGGGGAGCTGCCAGAGACCTGTCCCATCTGTGGCAAAACATTCCTGAACAAGGACAAGCTGGAGAGACACATCACCATCCACAACGGCGAGAGACCTCACCTCTGCTCCATCTGCGGGAACGGCTTCACCTCGGCCGCCAGCCTCAAGCTGCACGTCCTCGTCCACACCGGAGAGAAACCCTTCCGGTGCTCGCAGTGCGGGAAAAGCTTCAGCTCGAACAGCGGCCTGCGGCTGCACAGCAGGCAGCACATGGACACGCGGCCCAGCTACGACTGTCCCGAGTGCGGAAGGAGTTACGGCCGCATGACGGAGCTGAAGATGCACCAGCGCTACCACACAGGAGACAAGCCGCACGCGTGCACCTGCTGCAGCAAGCGCTTCATTAGCAAAGACAAGCTGAACGTTCACATGAGGACGCACACGGGGGAGAGACCGTTTTCCTGTCCCCACTGTGGACAGACGTTTACACAGACGGGGGACAGAAACAGACACATGAGCAAATTTCACCCATTATCAGAAAACACCTTTAGTGATATAACCGACGTGAAGTTTTAGTTTTCACTGAATGAAAACACGAGTGTTTTGCATGTTTGTAGCCGTTAGCGTTAGGAATGCATTTAGATTCATTACGTGTTAGTTGAGGAAAAGCTAAATTATACTGGAAGCATGACCTCATCACACTTAGAGTAGGTCATCTCCCTGGTACTTTTTAGGGTTGATGGGTGTTCATTTGTCAATAAACAGATTACTACGAGCTGTGTCACTTCCCTGAAACAGATTGACCCTCCTGCTGCCCTTAGGTCAAAATCACCCTTTAAAACCAGCTTTGACCCAAAGGTTATACCCTAAAGGGCAAATGTTCAGTTTCTTTATATTAAGATGATTTTTCCCCCATATGTTTTAGAAATTATTTATTGAGAAAACATGCTGTCCTTAAATCTGTTTTCATTTTAGATTTAAAACAATTCATTTTATTGTTATAATGCCAAGTTCCATCAGACGTTGTCTCAAGCTACTGAACAAATCATTCACATACATTAAAAAAAAAAAGATAAAATGTTTTGTTGGGCATTTGTCTCTGATTTTAATTCTGTCTCGTGCCCCGAGATGACTTCTGTTGCGACATGTCATTATATAAATAAATTGAATTAAATTCAGCTCTGATCTGTCCCAATTTGCATAAAGCACTTGATGCTGATGAGAAGCAGCCAACATGAAACTCTTGAACATGAGAGCTGCTCCACAAAACTAAATGCACCAAATGGTTTTTCTCAGACAATCAGGCCTATTCAACTAAACTGGCTCAGGGGGCCACAGTTCAGCTCAGGGGCCGGACATCCATTAAGTAAGTTTGTTTTATGGTTTAAAATCTAGTTTTATTTAAAAATGAACCCATTGGTGGGCTGAACTGAGATCACCCGCGGGCCTGATTTGGCCCCCGGACCGCCAGTTGAATAGCCCTGCTCTAGAGTCCCCTCTGTTCTGTTCCTCAATCTGCATCATTTTAGACGTTTCCTGCACCGTCACACCTGCTTTAAATGACTGAATGGTCTCAGCATGTCATCGAGTTCTGCAGAAGCCGTTTAATGCCCCTTTTAAAAATCTGGACCGTCTCAAACGTGCAGGATGGCAGGTCCATTTCACCGTGTTCTGATTTTAGGTTGTTAAACTGTATACGTCACTAACTTTGTAGGCTGGAAAATGCATTCATCTAGATATTTGTTTACATGTTTATATGTATAAAAACCTGGTGTTTACAATCTGTTAGAGGAAATGTAACTTTTAAGAGCAGCAAATATGTATTTACACTCAACTTAGTGTAACACACACAAAAACATTGTCAGTTTTAGCTTTGACCTTTTTAAGCTTAGTTATTTTCTGCTGTCACGATACTTAATGTTCAAATGTATTCTGTGTTCCCAGAAGCATTTAGGAGATGTTGCACTGTTCCCTTTCCACTTTAATGACTCCTTTAAAAACATCTGTATGGACAAACGTAAGCTGTGTTTGCTGGTTAATTTTGTGCTGCTCATATTTCTCAATCTTGTGCCTGACGTTTCCTTTTCATTAAGCTTTATGTTAAACTGTCTCGTCTCACAAACGACGCTACAGATTGTTGATTAAATGAAAACACATTCTCAATAAGCACATGTTAAAATTTTTTTTTTCTTATCAGCATTTGTTTTCATAGTAGTTTAGTTTTAATAATTTTGATACTTTCGTTGGGCCTTTGTTTGCAAGTGTTTTGTAAAAATGTTTAGAAAGTGCCATGAAAATTAAACTGTCATTTACTCACCCAGTTTCTGCCTTGAGTTTAATATGCAAGAACATGTGAGGACATCACCTCAAACAGCAGTGTATGTTCTCATTTTTGAGATTTGCCCCAAAGATAAACTGAATATTTAGAAGTCACACTCACTGTGGTGACCTCTGAAGAAGGCAGCAGCTGAAAGGAAAATGTTACATAAAAGTAACTGAAAATAAAAATCAGTATATGTTGTAATCAAAGAAAAAAAAATGGCTACAAATACTGTACAGTTTTACCTAATGCCAGATAATTGAACAGTTCATTCAAATTAAAGTTTAAACGTCCACGAGGGCGATACGGGCTGTAATTTAACTGCTGATCCTAAAACAGTTATCTGTTGTATATCATTGCTAGTTTTTTTGTTGGACAAATTTTTAAAAATGAATGTTATTGTTATAGCAGGCCTGAGTGGGAAACGGTCACGGAGAACAAAAGCTTAATGGCCAAAAGTCCAAGAAACTGTTAAAAAAATAATCTGTATAAGAAAGAAGAACTTTAATGTATTAAAAATCTGCCCATTATGTTTTCATAGACCCTAATGACTGAAGGAGGCAACAGTTCTTAACTTAAAAAATAAGGATTTAAATGTTTTAATTTTCTTACTTGCAACTAGTGAAACTAGGTTAAAAGTAATATGTTGACACATCTACTTATTTATTAATGGTTATATAAACTTATATAAGAATATTAAGTTGGCCTTTTTAATAATTAAGCTCTGTTTCTTTACTGTGAAACTTCAGCAGAATTAAGCATCCAGTCCGGTAGGTGGCAGCATTCAAAACTTACGTCAAACTTTGACTTCTGGAATGATGTACAGTATTCGTTTATTTAATTTTATTTTTCTTCATTCGTATGGATTTTTTTATTTATTTATTTTTTTGAGCGCCGTTACAGTTCACACCACTAACCAGCAGGTGGCAGGCAAGCTCCAAAATAGTCTGCCAACCGTTAAATAATACCGTAGAAGAAGACGACTTCCGGAATAAACAAGGCGTTTAGCGTTACGAGTGAACTCGAAGTCCTGAACCGCATCGCTTTTCTGCACATTTAGGTAATGTGCTTGTATCTTAATTTGGACTTTATTGAAGCTACTTGGGTTTTGTTAAAGATCCATCACCGGAAGTGTTCGTTCACTAGCCAGCGGACAAGTATTTGGTGGTCTAATGCTAATGCTAGATAGCATTAGGCTAAAGGCTCCTGACGTGATAAGTCTGTTCACGTAATCAAATTGATTATTTTAAGAGGCTAACTATGATTTTTTTTTTCTAAAACTAAAAGAAGAAGTAAAGCAGATGCTAGTCGCTCGTAATGGCTTCTTTAGGTTTCATTCCTGCCAGTAAGCCTGATGCTTTTAGTATAATTCGACCAGGCCATTCTAGGTCCAAATTAAATTGCAAACTTAGCGGAGAAGAGGCTAGGCAGTTCTATGAAGATTTGATGAAAGACAACAAAGCACAAGGTAAATCAAGAAGATTAAATAAAGCTAAAGGCAGAGAGCGTCGGGTCAGAGAGGAGGGTAAAGGATCAAGAGTCAGAGATGTACAAGAACATCAGCAGCAGGCTCAAACAGAGTCTGTGGCGCAAAGAGGAAGTGCTGTTGAAAATGATGGACACCAAAGCAGAGAGGTGAACCTGTCAGAAAGGTCCATGGAGCTGCTGGGCCTCAAGTTGCTGCGTTGTGCTCATGAGGGGGACATCTCTGGTCTCAAAGAGCTCCTGTCTAAAGGGGTCGACATAAACTTCCAGGTGGAGTACTTAGTGTTTCATTTTAGTTTTAAACCCAGAAAAGATTACAGTATTCTATTTACATAATATTTTTTTGTTATTGGTTCCCAGGACACATTTCTTTGGACAGCCGTGATGTGTGCCAGCAGCTCAGGACAAAGAGCTGCTGTCAGGCTGCTGCTGGATCATGGTGCAGCCTGGGTCGGAGTGGTAGACGCACAGGGCAGGGATGCACAGGACCTGGCATTGGAAGGTAACATCAGGCAACTGGAAATACTGTATATACATTTATTAACCATAACAATGTGGCCTCACAACTAATATTTATGGTGCTTTGCCACTGTCTAACTATCATTGGCTCCACACGACATGGCACTAGTTAAGGTCTGCCACTGCTGGTACCAACATCACTCGGCCCAGTTTATGGGACCACCTTATTTGTGGTTCCAAGCGGGCTGCTCCAAGAGGCCAATTTTGACGTAAGCAAACAACATCCGTTGATTGGCCAGCGAAGCTATATCCTGCCCTGCAAACTACATCTGAACATCTCTACTTCCTCATCGTGTTGATGGACAGAACCACAAGAAATGAGCACATTTACCGAGATATCAGAGATGACGGGGCAGCATGGCTACACCTGGATTTATAAGCAAAGCAGTGCCGAGATAAGCTAACGAAATTCAAGTCAGATTACAGTATAGGGTGATTAAGCATCACAACGAGTGGAGTGGCTTGAACCCTGAAAAGACCAGTTATGATCCCGCCCACAGAGCAGAGAAACAGGTCAGCCTCCACTGTGGCAAATCACCTACACCTGAGAAGAACTGAGAAAAGGAGAACGAGTGGAGCTGCATTTAACAATGACAACATGGCATTAATTAGTCCCCCATTTTGCAGCTTAAACAATTCTGATCAGTCACATCAGCCTATAGATTTACCTCTACAGTTCTGCTGTGGTGTCTGGTACCAAGTTGATGGCAACTGGTAAATAAAGTGGGACTTTCATCAGGGGTTAACATAAGTGGTTTCCAGTTGATAACCTATTTTTGTCTCAAACAACCAGATCTCCCTTCAAGGTTGTCCGATGGACAACAATGTAAAATAGACATGAATTAAAGTTCTCTTTTGCCAAAAGGATTTCCGTCATCAGTAAAAATAAGGGGTGGGGGAGGAATTGTGTTTTGTTGTAATTTTAAAGCCGTCCAATTTATGTTACAGGGAATAAACTGACTCAAGTAAATAACCAGTTTCTAATGCCACTTTTGCTTTGCAAAGCCATGCTTCCCTGGCTCAGGTTTTCTTTGCTTTGAGCAGAGTGCTGCATCGATGTGGACAAAACCATCATAGCAAGACTCCGCGAGTCTCCGCTCAACATTAACTGCACCTCATTGTTCGTCCTGAGCACTGTTGATAAACTTTGGCAATGCCGTTTTTTCTAAAGATAAATAGGAGCGCTCTCTCTCACACAACCGGCCAGAAGCAAGTAGCAGAAATAAATGGCAGAATGGAGCAGTTGTGTGAAGCATGACTCATCCATGAGGTGACCCCACCCCGAACCAGCAAATCAATCAATGACCAGCAGTCTGCTGAAGTCAAATCTGCAGCATCGTCCCAGTCCAAATGGGACAACAGCACTCTGGGTTCCAAAAATCGAGCTGGAACTGGGCCGGACTGCCCAATGCCAACACTCAAAACCTGGGACAGAATCTGGGTCGAGCCAGGTTGGGTCTTACAATGCATAAGGGTTTATAGTTTTACCTAATCAGAGCTGAGCAGACGGGTCGAGCTGTCTTGTGCACAGCGGGTGTGCACAGCGGGTGTGCACAGCGTTCCCAACCTTATAGAGTGCAACTGAAAGCACCAATCAGTGTTTCCTGTACTATTTTCCAAGGAGGACACCTCTCTACCCTAACCAATGGTGATGACGTGTAAAAAATTAATAAACATCTACGTATTAAACATATGTTTGCACATGACCAATTCACTGCAGCCATTATAACCCCATCCTCCCGCACCATGCCCCGACCTCTCCAGAACTTTAGTATCTAAAATCTAACATTGTAGTAAACATCAATGTGTTTGGAGCATCATCATCATTGTACAGATTTGCAACGTGTGCATGGGATTAACCTGAATAATTAAAGGTTGAAAAGTTTGGGTAACTAATAGGTGCAGAAAAATGTTCTGTTAAAATGTTTTCTTCATTTTTTATCTCTGCCTTAAATACATTGCGAGTGTCTTTGTCACAAAGTCTAATGAAAAGGGAGAGGATGAGAAGAACAAGGACATTCCACTTGAGCAGCTCCTTTAGAAGTCCACCACTCAGTAGCTTGGAGATTGTAAGCAGTCCACAAGATGGCTGACTGAGAACATGTGTATATAGTGCAACATACTTATCAAATTAAAATTAGCTTGATATATATCGTTTGCCTTTTATTGTAAAGGTTTCAGAAAACCTAATATTTTACCAGACAACCAGATTCAGTTCAGAAGTTGTCTGCTGGACAACCTGTAAAATGTCCATATGTCTACCTTTGCTCATGGTTTGGGCTTGTTTCTCCAGTATGTCCCACAGATGTTAAATTAACATCTAGAAATCCTGGAGGTTAAGTCAATACCTCAAACTCACCATTGTGTTCTCCAAACCTTCTGGAACAGTTCTAGACATAAGTGACTTTATAGCTACATAATGAATGTTTCACACTTCCTTTTTGTGGTTGATTGGTGTGTTTTTAATCTGTGAACCTGAACTCACCTTCTTACATTAATCATTAATACATTAATTCTTACATTAATCTTCTTGTTTTTACAAGGTGGCCATAAAGAAGTGTTGGAAGAACTGTTGAACTATGGCAGAATTTCACAAGCAGAGGAACAGTCTGACTGCAGGTTAGCACACTGTTTGAGAGAAAGTATCATCATATACTGTATTTAACTGTTAGCCATGTTGATAAATAACATTAATAAAATATATCTGGCATTGTCATTCAGCATAGCTGTAAAGAAAAAGTGTTAAAACAGTACAGCCAGTGCCAAAGTATCTGTAAGTTCCTGTTCCAGTCAAACAGAGCTGATAGTTTATTTTAGTTTTATAAACACTAAAATAAAATGCTGAGCAACTGCTGAAGATGCAGAAGCTGAATGCTTGACACTTTTAATCTCAATTGAAAGGGTGATTATATGCACAAACTACTTGAGTAGGATTGTTCATTAGGGGAGACAACTTTGGGTTCACCTCTAGGTTTTAGTGTGATAAAAAATGTGACTTCAGCCTATAAGTTGCAAGGCATGTAAATTATGCAAAAAAAAAAAAACTGCGACTTACAGTACAACAAATATGGTAGTAATTATTTTTCTCCCTCTCTTTTTGAATTGTGCATTTGTTCAGTGTTGAATTATTTTAACTAAACTGTTCTGTTTTCA
>JARVGV010000474.1:13854679-13867789 GCA_031762435.1 Hypsolebias longignatus
AAATAAAGTCCAGTTGATTCTGTATTGAACCTTTTTTGATTTTATCATGTCCTGGATGACTGAGAATCTTCACCAGAGTAAATCTTTGGTTTTTTTTTATTTACTGACTCTCTTTCAGCAGAACAGTGGCAGGAAGCATAAAAGTGCAGGATTAAAAAATAAAATAAAATGATGCATCACATAAAACTGGCCAGCAGTAAGTCCAGTTCAAAAGTCCATTAAAAATCTTTGGGGAAAAATAAACTGCTGTAAGAGAACTCATATTGTCTGGAATAAATAAATAAATTAATAAAGACACAGCAGTGAGAGAAACACTAAAAGTGTATATGGTACAGAGGTCATCATCTTTTCAACATATTTTCACTTTGTAGATTTATCTCCCGAAGAAGATGGGATATCATTTTTACGACAGGTTTAAAAATATAAATAGTGTTTAGGGAGTATTAGTTACAGCACATTTGACTTGGGAACAGAAATTGTTTAAATTGTTTTGTATTATCACGTAAAACTTTCTGCACAATTGTAAATACACAAAGCATGAACCTAAACGAGTTCCTCTAATTAAAATGTTGCATTGTATTATGGTTTCTAAGAGGTTTTTTGTGTTGGTTTGATTGAGCACTCAGACAATAAATTAGATTCAGTCCCAGTATAATGTACACCATCACCAGATGTTGAGAGGCCCCCCAAGTATAAATATCCCCTAGTGATGTCCTTGGATCTGATATATTCTATGTGCGTTTGGATGAAACTCAATTTTCCTCCATCTCTGCTGCTTCAGCTTCATATAAACATCAGAGTGAGGGTAGAAACTGGAAAATTAAAGTCCATCTTCATGTCTAACAGGAATGATCACATAAAGTCTCCCTCAGGAAACGGGATGTAATTAATTTCTAATTTGACTTTTTCTCCCACAGTGCTAAGCTGAAGAGCAACAGAGAAGTTTGCATCAACCCAGAGACCAAGTGGCTGCAGCAGTACTTGAAGAACGCCGTCAACAAGTAGGAAAAACCCCTCATCGCTCTCTTTATTCACAAACACTGACTTTGCACTCTGTGGTCTCACTGCTGACAGTGAAATAATTACCACTAAGAAAGATCAAAGATAAATAGTTTATCTGCATGTTTCTTTTTCAAATAATATACTGTACAAGGTTTCACCCACGTTTCACCACATCATGGTTTGATGTCTGTTTCTTTAATGTTATTTATTTTTCATTACATTCACCAGCTGCACATCAGCAATACAGCTGCAGGGGGGAAACTGCTCAAACTGCTTTTGACTGATTCAGTTTTAAATTATTTTAATTACCATATTTTTTGGTGTATAAGTAGCACCAGTCTAAAAAAAAAAAAAACATCATGAAGAGGAAAAAAAACACAAGTCACTTCGGCATATAGTCACATTTATTATGCATCACCGCTGACCCGTCGTGTTTATTATGCATTTATTTTGCCTGAGTAATGCAGTGCGATCCATCCATCCATCCATCCATTGCGGCTGAAGCTGTTAGCTCTCCACTGTTCCTCCGGGAGGACTCGCTGTTGCAGTTCTTAAAAATTTAAAGTGTCAGTCAAAATTGAGTTATGAATATAGGGGGGGGGGGGGGGTGTATATAAGTCGTTTTGGCGTAAAAGTTGCAGGAGACAAATCTATGCAAACTGTGACTTATACGTTGGAAAATACAGTATTTAAGATAAGATAAGAACTTTATAGATCCTGTAGGAAATAGTTGTGTCAGAGTTTCAGTACAAAGGAACATAATCAAGGGATCACATAAGATATAAAAAATGACAGGGAATACAGTATAGTAAAAGTACCAACAAGTAAGTTCTAAACAGGTCAGGTGCAGAAAAAACATTAAAGTGTTCATTGTAGTACAGGATAACTTTTCTGTGTAGAAAAGGGTGAGGAGTTGAAAAGTGTGATAGCCACAGGGAGGAAGAACTTCCTGTGGTGTTCTGTGGAGCACCTCGGTGGTCTCGGTCTACGACTGAAGGTGCTGCAGTAAGAGTCCAGTTATTTTGCTGTTACAATGACAAAGTTCCCATCATAACTCAAAGTAATTACCTCCAATGCTGCAAATCAGAATCCCAAAACACCATAAACACCTAGTGCTTTGTGAAGAACAAAAAGAAGGAGACTGCGGGGCATTTAGAAAAATCTAGATGGAAAAATCCTAAAGGTGTTAAAAACTGTGAGTGTCAAAGAAGCAAATTCAATTACCGTATTTTCTGCCGTATAAGTCGCATGTTTTGCATAAATTTGCAAGACCTGTGACTTATACACCCAAGTGACTAATATATGTCCTTATAACCCAATTTTTGGAAGAGATCTGAGATCTTGTTCATTCTGACATGAACAATAATAAACATTACCATTTGCAGCCGCTAGAGGGCCTTCGAGTCTTATGGCAAGCCAAGTGTCTCATTAACAGGTAAAAGTGGCTAACAATGAAATTGGCTGCAACTGAGACAAACCTTTACTATAATTTCGAGCAAACAAATAATTGTTTTTAAGTGTATTTTTTCTTAAATTCTTGTTAAAGTCCTTCCGTGTGCACTCCTGCGGCCGCCATTTTGGCAGTCGATTTTTGGCACATCGGCCCACGTTTCCGGGTGGTTAGTGGTGACGCGTAATAGATGTGACTTATACAGCAAAGTGACTTATTTATGTTTTTTCCCCCACTTTATTAGACATTTTGGGACTGATGCGACTTATACGGCGGAAAACATGGTACATGCAATCGTCCTTTGCTTCCCATTTCCAGAATCTCTGCAAAAACACTTCTTGTCAAACTGGATATTCAGAACAGTACTGAAAAATATTTGAGTAATGTTTAGGGCATCTGAATAGATATTGTGCAGTAAATCTTTGTGTTTTCTGTCTCGGAGTGATTCATTGGGAGCTACAAATGCCCTTGTTAGCAAAAAAGAGACTAACAAAGCTTTATAAATTGCATTTTTTTCCTTACTTCCTGTAGATTTCAGTGGATTTCAATTTTCAATTTTGCTGTTGAACTTACATTTTCAGTGAATTGACATTCTCAAGCTTTATCTTTCAAGTTTGACTTTTTTTGAACGAATCCCAAAAAAGATTCAAACTTTGCCCCTACACAAATGCGCTCCAAGGCAGGAGGATCTTTTAGGTCTGACATGTTTTCACAAATACTCTGAAGGGATCTCAAAATGAAGTGCAAAGAAGGCAGAATGTGATGGGAAACATGTGATGAAGGCTTTCTGGACTTTGTGCAAAGGATCTGGAGGATTAAATCCAGTGAAAAGTCAACTCTGGTAGACCACAATTGTGCTCTCCCATCAAACAGTCTCTGGAAAGCCTAAAGAGTTGCATGCAGTTTGTTTAGGCCTAGAATAAGAGAAGGGAACATGGGCATTATAAATTAAATGTGACAACACATTTAATCAGCACTTGATATTTTCCATATGTTTGAGCTCCAAAAACATGTTGATAAGCTTGTTTCCTGATTACGGTATATATCTTTGTTTTATTTATTTACCAAACAAACAAAAAAATCACATCAACAGTACAGTATATTAAAAAATAAAAATGAAAACGTATGTTTACCTCTCAA
Source organism: Hypsolebias longignatus (assembly GCA_031762435.1). Classification (NCBI taxonomy): domain Eukaryota; kingdom Metazoa; phylum Chordata; class Actinopteri; order Cyprinodontiformes; family Rivulidae; genus Hypsolebias; species Hypsolebias longignatus. The sequence goes on from JARVGV010000474.1 coordinate 13,858,272, forward strand.
CATCAGGGTTACTTCTTCTTTGTTTTTGTTTTTCTCATACTTCTTTTTACCTCCATTTTATAAAGACTGATTTATCCAAAAACAGTCAGGCTTGAATATTTTTAAAAAACCTTTATTGTACCAGGTAGGAATCCACTGCGATTATTAATCTCTTTTACACGGATGTCCTGAACAATATGCATGCAAACAAATCATTACATATACAGCAACACAGTTTTAAGTAACAGTAATATTAAAATATTTACAACAAGACATCTGGTAATAAAACATAAAATACAATACAAGTTTTTTAAAAACATCACAGTTCAAGACACTTAAATGTTACAGGTGTAAGATGTGACTAAAACCTCAGACAGTTTTTGTTTAAAACTACCAATAGATAAAGGAATAAAAGACTCCAACATCAACTTCAGCTGCAGATCAGTCCAAGACTATGGGCTGAAATAGGACAAACTCATCTTTCCTGACTCTGTGTGCACAAAGGGTACCTTAAACCACAGCCCTGGTCCTGAGACTGTGTGTGTTCTGGAGTGAAATGAACTTGGAGTAGGTACATGATGGTCATTTTCCTAAAAAGGCTTTGTATATGAAAATATACCAGTGCTTCATTCTTTGAATATTGAGTGAAGTAAGTCCAGCCAGGGTATATAAAGTACAGCGGTGAGTCCTAAAGGGTTGAATACCTCAGAGCAGCATGGTAAATGGAGTCCAGTTTAGCTAAGGTAGTGGAGGCAAATCTATAGATTGTGTCCATAGTCCAATGTGGTAAAAAATATATATATATATAAAAAAAGTTACAAGGCACTTACAGGAAGAAAAACAAAAGTGATTTCAGTCCATACAAAAAAAAAAAAAAAAAAAAAAAAGTGAATTTGAGCTTTTTTTAATTAAATTTGTAATATGATGTTTCAAATTAAGATCTTTATCCAGCCAAATACCAAGATATTTGTATGTGTCTACAAGTTTTATGATATCACCATTCAGTGTTGTAATAGAAAGAATGGTTACAACAGAATTATGGGAGAACAACATACCGTATTGTTTGGGCTATAAAATCCTTTACTTTCCTCAAAAATCAACAGTGAGCCTTAAAATCCGGTGTTCCTTATGTATTAATTCTAGTTGCGTGTAATGACTTTGAACCGATTTTATGTGGTTATTGTGAATGAATTGAAAAGAGTTTGACTTATCTGTTTTGTTTCACTTAATCCGAAAACATGGTAACTTTGGTGTTACTAGCATTTAGGACTAATTTTGAATTGCAATTAAACTGGGTAGTAAACATGCACACGCTTCAAAATTGTTTTATTTATTTACCAAATCTTTCCAACAAAACCAGTTGAAAATATCTGAACTGAGTGAACGTTTGCATCAAAGTGTCATCAAAAGTTGTTCATTTGGTCAACCCGAAGAGCACAAGTAAAACATTTTCATGTTTGTGTTTGAATCTCCAGGGTTAAAAAATCCAAACGACGCAACAACCAGAAGAACTAAACCCGAGGAGTGTCGAGCAGTCTTCAGATCTGAGCTGAAACCCCAGGTCAGACCTCTGTGCCTCGCTGACACTGCGTTGGATGTTTGCGAACAAGCTCTCCATGGACTGCTTGCAGAAGCAGAGCCTCATCCAAACCATCTGCAGCACCAGGTCTTTCTGAACATCCAAGCAGTCACCTCCTACTACCTATACAAGCACCAAATGCAATTCTTTTGGAATGACGGGACGCGTGTTGAACATATGAGCTGAGAGACTAACCAAACAGGAAGTGTGTTTGTGGCGTACATGCACTAACTCTAATTCTGTGCCTTCTATAAGACTTTTTATGTCCTTTTTTTTTTTTTTTTTTTTTTTTGTAACTTCCCAGCTGTAAAAACACGAACCTTATGTCAGTTCAGTTTTAGTACAAGCTGCGGACTCTGGGAAAGCTTTTGCCTCATGGTGAGCTTCGTATATTATCTGTTGGTCAAATGAAGAAGTGTTCAATTTGCAAACGCCAAAGGAAATTCTGTGGTCATGTCCTTGGGACTTACACCGAGCACGCTTTTTACGCTTACACTTAGCACAGCCCAAAGTTTTCACTTCCTCCTCCGTCACTCAAATCACCTGCTTATTCTTCATACCACATCATAAAAGTTTCCCACTTTTCTTCTTGGCAGACTAAGGTGTGGATTTTCCAAACATAAATGCAAAAAAAGCTTCTGTTGATTTGAGGCGAAGGCGGCATTCCTCCTTGACTGAGGGTGATGAGACAAACTACAGGAACGAGCCGAAGCGTTTGAGTTTTTTTTTGTTTGTTAATTAGGACTCAGTTCTGGCATCACTTTATGGTCAAAACTGAGGAAACGTATGTAAACTGTAAAAAGGAACGAGCAAGGATTTCATGTACATTCACAACAGGGGGCAAAGCCATTTAGATAATTGTATTTTGGTTCTGTTTGTGCAAGAATGAACGAGGGATTGAATCACTTTTTAGTTTAAAGGACATTTGCCACACAGGGAGAAAAACATCCACGAGCGCAACTTTTTTTGTGTGCATGTTTTAGATTCATATCATTGATTGAGCATAAGAAGAACATAAAGCATACATTTTTTAGTTAGTAAATAATCATTTATAGTGAAGCTCTTTTGAAGCGTGGTTCTGTTGAACAATTATGAGTAATTAATATCTTACCTGTTGGAGACGACTGGAGTCATAAAGCCATATTTTAAACAGACTGATAAATCCAAATCACTTTCTACCAGTTTGAACCAAACTCAGTCTCAGACATTTCAGAAAAGAAAAAAAAAACATTTACATCACCATTAATTTTATATTTCACAGTTATCCCAGCAGATTATGATTATTTCCTGGCCGCACCGAAGAAATGCTGCAGCTGCTGTCGTTATTCGTGCTAAAAAAGAACATTTCATTTAAATAACTTTATTTTCAGATTGATGGTCGTGTAAAGATGTATGAAGCCTGTTTTGCATGAACTGCAATGCAAGCATTTAGACTGGAGTTTTCTAAAGATGGCAGGAATCCACTTTGTTTTTGGCCTCGCTCAGGTGAGCAGATCTCTCATGGTCAAAATTAAACTGTATTTCTCTAAACTAAGGGCGTTCAAATAACGATCTACACCAAGATGTTAAAACTTCACTTCAAAAGATCTGAACTATCCCTTTAAGAAACCACTTTACCTCAAAGGGCATAAAGTCCAGGTTGATTTACTGTAAAACGGGGTAACTGCATTGTTTTGTAACACGGAAAAGGTCAAGGTTGAGCTGCGCATGAGATCAAAAATGCATTTTTTTTACACCAACACCTGTCCTTAGTAGGAATGTAAAGCTAAATATTGTCTGAAATAGCTGAATGATTCTTGTCACAAAAGGACTATTCAGTGGCAAAGGGAGTATTTTTAATTACTGTATCCACTTTTATATAAACATCTTTGTGCCACTTTATTATCAAATGTGTCTTTTAAATGTTTTCAATTATAATTTTTATATGTTTAATCTCACTCATTATTTTTTATAAAATGTACAGTATTAAATGAAGGTTGTTTCACAAAACGCAGTATTAAACCTCAACACTAAACGTTCAGTTTTCAATTGTTTTTTTTGTTTTTTTTTAATTTTGTTCAATGATAAGTATCATATGTCTTGTTCAGTGTAACATCATCAATGTGTGACAGCATGAAGATGTCAAACCAATGTGGAGGTTTTTTTTTTTTAATTCGTGTTTCTTAACCACAGCCAGACAGAGTGAAATAAATAAAAATTTAGAAAGTCTGTTAATCCAAGCAGCAGTGGCTGAAAAACAAAGCTGTTATTGGTTTCATGAGCCCAGAAACCATCCAGCTCAGCTCTCAAGCCACCGAACAATCCAGTTTTTTACTGTTTTATTTTAGGTGATGTGTGATGTGTCACAGAGCTGCTGAACCGAGACAGAGCAGAAAATAATCAAATAAAAACTGTTGAGATCCGAGCGACCAGCATGTGCTTTCAATCTGGACACTTGCAGTAGGATTTTTTTATTTTATTGTTTTACTCAGACACCCAAATGCAACATTGAGTCTGGCTTCTATCAAACCTTTTTAAGTAAGTGGTTGAGCTTTATTTCATTTTATTTTCTGTTTTTTGTTATAACGACTGGGTGATTATCATTAATGTAACAGACTTTAGCAGCCATTAATCTCATGCAACTACCGGTATACTAATTTATTTAAACTCATAGCTGAATAAACTAAAATAAAAATGCAATCACAAATACCTAATATTTTTATTATTATTATTAAATGTTTTGACTTTCGGATATTGTGTCAATCTATTACATTTTTTTTTTTCAAGTTGAACTTAACAATTATCAAATAACATGAAAAATATAATGCACAGCAATTAAACTTTAAACGTTTATTTCACTCGTTTTTTTTTGCTCCTTAGATTTATATAGTTTTATTAACAGGATTCAAGTGATGATATCTCGCCTTGGAAATGTTTAAATTTTGCAGACGTGGAACAGTTTTTACTAGAGAGAGCATTTACTGTGACTAAAATGTACCAGACAAATACACAAATACTTTTACCATGGTGTAAATACACTGATTAAGTGAGTTTGTGTGTCCAGGATTAAAACAAAATACACTTAAAGTCATTCTCTCCTTGGATAAATTAACCAAAGTAGTTTGTTGGACCCAGAACAATGTGAATTTACAGTTCCTTTTGAGGCAGCTCTGTCACATACTCTATAAATAAATGATGAATTATTTTGTTTCCTCTCTCCTTGTAAACCAAGAGACAGTATTTTAATGTTTCTGCTCATTTTTCTTTTTCAATAAAGGATTTAAAATTATGCATCTGTTTACTCTGTTTTTTCCTGTAAAGGAATTTAAGTTTACTTTTTTTAATTATTGTCTAAAGCTGTAATTTGCAAACTTTTACCAGTAAGACTAAATAAATCAAAATCAATTTAGAGAAACGCTTGAAAAAAAAAAAAAAAAACAAGGCCTTGAAGTTATTTTAAATTGGGATCATTGAGGAATGAGACAACGATGTATGCATTTTGGTAACACCTTGAAAATAACACAATTATACGTAAGCTTATGTGATATTACTCAATCTTATGCTCAGAGTATTGTTGTGAATGATTCTCTGCAACTACGGTATCAACTTTTAGCTCAATATCTATCAAACTTACAGAGTTAAAGCAATTTAGACGTTCAACGATTAGTTTCTGAATGTTTTCCATTCAAGTCCATCCAGTAGATCATGAAATTTTTTTTGCTAACAGTGTTGACTCCAAATAGCTAATTTTGACTTAAGATCTAGTGCAATTAATTGGTTGGAGCTCAGAATATGTTTTGGGGATCAGTCTCAGCTACCACCACAGCAAATGTTCAGACAAATTTGGGACGTTGAGTAAAATGTAAATAAAACAGAATGCAAGGATTTTCAAATTCTATAAATCCATATTCTATTCACAGGACACAGTAAACAAATCAAATGTTGCAACTAAGAAGTTGTATCATTTTTAGGCTAAATAAAAATAACTTTGAATCTGATGGCAGCAACACATCTCAAAAAGTTTGGCACAGAGGCAACAAAAAGCTCTAAAAGTAATAAGTTCATGCTCAATAATCAAGGTAAAAAATCCAACAAAGTTCAGTCAGGTAATCTGTACTGTTTCTGTTTCTTTGTTTATTTGTTTGTTTGTTTGTTTGTTGAGATGTTTCCTTCATCCAAAGGACTTCATCAGTCTGAGAAGCCCCAACAAACAGCCCCACAAGCAACACACTCACAAAGTAGGCCAACTAGTTTAAAGGTGATAAAATGGTTTCAGGGGCCCATCCTTACCCCCCGTCGACTCCTCTGAGGCAGCCATGACCAAAGTGGTTCAAAACATCAAAGTTCATGCTCAATAATCCTGGTAAAAAATAAATAAATAAATAAAAATCCAACAACCATCTTATCACATCAAACTGGTTGATCCACTATGTGAGTGTGCTGCTTGTGAGACTAAGTTTGTTGGGCTCCTTGGACTGATGAAGTCCTTTGGATGAAGGTTGAAAGTTCTCAAAGAAAAAAAAAATAAATAAAAAGAAACCATCCAGATGACCTGATTGAACATTGTTGGATGAATAAGTAACATTTTGCACTTTAGGTCAATTAGCATTAGGTAAGGAAGAGGACTTTGTATAAAAAGTGTATTATAGAGGCTGAATCTCTCAGAAGTAAAGATGGGCAGAGGTTCACCAGTCTGTGAAAAATGTCACTGAAAAAATAGTGAAACAATCAGAATAATGTTCTTAAACAGAACTTTGGAAAGGCTTTTAAATATCCTTGGCTGAAAATTTGCTACAAAATGAAAAAAAAAAACTCCAAATGTAATCTTTACTTATGTTGTAAAACTGTGAATTGCACCTTATTAAATTATTGAGGTTGCAAAACGTTTCCTGCAAGATTTAGACGTTACTGGAGATCTCGGCCATGAACTTGTTCGGCGTGAATCTGTAACTCTTCGTTCCTTCTAAATCCTGGGCACGTGTTTTTAAACAGGTGGAAGATGTTTTCCTTGAACATTTGCTTCCCGGCAGCGCGTTCGCTCAGAGATCTGTGACACAAAGGAGATGTGAAGACCTGTGGAGCTGAATAATGGATTCTCTTCGTGAACTGTCATGGACAGTTACCATGACTGTAATAAAAGCTGATGAGACCACACCTCATAAGCCCTATAACTTTTCTTTGAACTGAGAAAAATAAAAAACACTGGACTAGAAACTTCTTGTACCAGAGATTCCTACACTTTCCTGTTTTTTGAACGTCCAGAGGACCAGACTTAACTTTTTTAGATTCCTGTACCAGGTTTGTTGAGATACCACCGGTCCAAACGGAAAGCTTAAACTTTGTACAACCTTGGTTTGAGTGGAAAAACATCTTGAAGACTGCATGAATAATTGAGCAGGACTGTCACTTAACATTTCCCAACTCCAAACTGAAATCTGGTCAGTTATTTCCACAGTTAAGCGGTAAAGAGAAAACACACGTGGAAAGTCCAGTTTGAAATTTTAACACCTGAGGTTTCAGGGATGTTTCCAGTTCGGATTCATCACTCGCTGGCGGCACCAGGCAGCCCATGTTGCTTCATGAAGCTGTCAGCTGTGATAAAGTGGAGCCATGTAGAGCGGATTAATTTCACGGTGCTCTCTCCTCTGACCTCGGCGTGGAAGCAAAGAGGAACAAGAGACGTAATTTGGACATAGACCAAGTGGTTTACGAGGTCAGAGCTGCATGTTTGGACCTTTTGGGCACATTCAGAAATGATTATGGGATTTCTTCACTGTGCTTACTCAGCTGAGAGCCAGGCTGGATGGAAGACCAGAATATTTAATAACCAATATTTTTAATGACACATCACTATGATCCTGGTCGTTGAGGGAGTTTGAGTTTTGAAACCAAACACAAAGAGGTCTTAGATCAGAAAATGAAATGTTTTCCTTAAAAAATAAAAAATACAGCTAATTTAAGCGTTACGAGCCAGTTGTGACAATAAAATGTTTCCACTGGGATATTAAAATGTGAATCAGACATACTCTGACCAAAAACAATGACAGCAATGATCAGTGAGGAGACATTTCAACAGATGAAGCAGCACCCATTGACACAAATGGAGCAGTATAAAAACAGTTTAATGAGACAGGAGAGGATATTTGATGCATACTTATATTACCCAGTTATCTTTACAATGAACAACCACTGCTCAGTTTCTTGCAGACATGTAGTGTTTACCTCCTTCGGTTAAACACGCATAGATTTAATATCCCTTAACTTGTATTCTGAATGTAGATGTTGAACGTTTAAAATCTTTTTCTTTTTCTTTTTTAAATTAATTGAACTGTACATGAAAACATAGCACATTCTGACATTTTCCATAAATGAACAGAATAAATTTGCTCTAATATGTACAGTTGTGGCCAAAATATTTGAGAATGGCACACATGTTGGTTTTCACAAAGTTTGCAGCCTCAGTAAAAGAAAGTTACATTATAAGCATTCCATTTATCTCTTAACTTTTTATTGACAAATATATCCAGTTTACGCAAAGACAGTATTTAGTGTTTGCCTCAACATGCTGGATATCAGCTTCTTGGCAAAACTTGTGATGGCAACCCATTCTTGTCTAGTCAGTGGTTGGAGCTGGTCAGAGCTTCTGGGGTTTTGTTGGTCCACCCTCTTTTTGAGGACTGACCGCAGGTTCTCAAGATTAGGTTTCCTGGCTATGGACCCAAAATGTCAGTGTTTTGCTCACCATGCCACTTGGTTATCACTTTTGCTGTGTGACATGGTGCTCCATCATGCTGGAAAAAAAAAAAAAAAACAACAACAAAAAAAAAAAAACACTGTTCAACTCCAAAATGCTCCCGGATTGTTGGGAGAGGTTGCTCCTGGAGGAGGTTTTGTTACGGTTCTTTATTCATGGTGGTGTTCTTAGGCAAAAACTTTGAGCGAAACCACTCCCCTGGATGAGCAGCAACCCCACACAGGATGCTTCACTGTTGGCATGACAGCAGGACTCATTGTAGCGCTCGCCTTTTCTTCTACAGACATTTTTTTTTTTCCAGAAGTCAAAAACTTTCTGAAGGGGCTTCAAATATGAGTTTTCTGTTTTAGTGTCCTGAGTTAATGTATTTTTTTATATTATTTCTCTTCATTTGTAATATTCTTGCTCTGCTTTCAGTTTTGTTGTTTAACTTTGGGTTAAGTGAAAAGTTTGGCTACATTATTTTGATTATTCCATTCTTTTACCTAAATTCAAGTCCTCATTCTGGTTCTGGGTTCTTCTTCTTCTTTGGGATTTATTGGCGGTTGGCATTCATTCTAGGTTTGTTCTATTGATCAATTTTCTCTCTCACCCTGCCCCCCCCAACCACCCAACCCCTCACACACACCTGTTTTTAATTAGTAATCAGCACACCTGCTTTGTGTTGGTCCTCCCTCCTTCAGTGTGTGCAGTCCCAGGTTTTCACAAACCCTTTGGTCTAATTTTTGTCCTTTCAATTCAGCTCTCTGTCTAATAAGTTTTCTTTGTTTGTGTTTTGTGTATTTATTTATTTATTTATTTATTTATTTATTTATTTATTTATTTATTATATAAATTTGCCCTATAAGGTTTTAATCAGTACACATCAAAAAGTGGCAGTGTTATAAATCTCAATACAAAGTAAATTAAAACAGTAAAAATTGTGATTTAGAATGATACACTTGTATTTAATTTCTGCAAGACATAAAATTAAAACTAATTTGTATTCTACTACAACAACAACAACAACAAATAATAATAATTATTATAAATGAATAGTTTAAGAAACACTTAATACAATGCAGGTATATGTAGACTGTGGCTTTTGTCTCAAACGTAACAGCTGTTTGTTTTTGATGCGTAGAGGTTTTACTCTTCTGCTGGAGTTGCTGTAAATCCATCCATCCATCCATCCATCCATCCATCCATCCATCCATCCATCCATCCATCCATCCATCCATCCATCCA
>JARVGV010000474.1:14043812-14055728 GCA_031762435.1 Hypsolebias longignatus
CCCCCCCCCCCCACTGGACCTTGCTTCCCGACAGGAAGTTACATTTTTATAGACACAAACAAACATAGCAGTGACTTTTAGAAAGAGGAAGAGAAAGACACTAAAGCGCTGCAGGCTACGCATGTGGGAAACCAGAAAATGATCGTGATAAGGGGACAGGGATAACACGGAGAATAGAAAGAATTAGACAAACCGCAAATGGGGACAGAATTACACCCGGAAATGTGGGAGTCCCAGATACACAAACTGTGGGCTGATCTTTCCTCAAGCAAATCCAATGGAGTAGCTTCTATAGATGTTACAACACAAAGCAAAACCTGTTTTTAACTGTTAATATGGCTTTGAATTTATTTATTAATTTTTTTTTAATTTGTCATCATAAATGTTTTATGTTTGCTCCCAAATGATTCATGATTTCACTTTTGTTCTCCAGAAAACATCACTTTTAAGTTTTTATTAGGACTAATGTGAAGTCAGACATTCTGGCAGTGGTTTCCCCATATTTTTCCAGATAAACATTTTTGTCAAACATCGGCATTGTTCACATGGGATCCGTTGCTGACATGACACAGAACTACCCTAAAGGCCTGTACACCAACCCGCCTGACCTTCTGGATGTCATCAGCATCACTTGCTGCCATTTTCTTTTTTTCCTGACGAGCGCTTTGTCTGAATTTGTGTTGGAAACCCTGAGGCTCAAGTATGACATGTCAGAAACTTAGATGTGACTCTCTGAAATGCACACACCAGAGGCTCTTTTTCTTCAACAGTTTATGATTGAGAAGTCAGATGTGATGGATGGGCCCACAGAGTGGTGGTAGTAACTCTGACAAGAACTCAGCATGTTCAATTGCTTGTATTTTTATTTTTTATTTTTTCAATGAATCAACTAACTGACTCTCAGTCTTTGGAGACTTTTCCATGATCAGCGGAGACCCATCCTTTACATACTGTATACTCCAAGCACAGTGAAATCACTTAAGATCTTTGTTTAAACGTTGACATGCAAGTCAGCCAGAGATATGTATTTCCTTAAGAGATGTTGGTTTCAGAATGAAATCTATACAACTTAAGATTCTTCATAGGATGCATATTTCTCCAAATCGTAGACACTATTTTGGATCTGATCTCTCTCCCATGTGTCTTAAGTGCAAAACAGAAATTGGGACTTTGACACATTGTTTTTGGTCGTGTTTGTCATTGCAAAAATATTGGTCTGATATAATTTGTGAGCAGGGCTGGGACAGCAGTCTCCCACTGAAGGAGCTCCTCTGCTTCATGATGGTGCTGTGCAGAGGATGGTGAACATTGTCCATGATGAATAGTAGCTTACTGAGGGCCCTTTTCTCTGCCACTGATGTAAGAGGCTCCAGCTCTGTTCCCAACACAGAACCAGCTTTCCTGTCAAGTTGCCCTGCATCTCCTCTTAATGCTGCCTCCCCCAGCACACCTTAATTGTATTACGGTAGTTCTTAGAGTCATTGCTGCTAATTCATCCTGTTGAATGCTAAAAGAATTGGACAAATCAAGATATTTTTAAATTTCTATTCCTTGTGTTACAACCTACCATTTTCATTGGGATGCATATATGCTCTAAAACAATAAAGAAAGTAGTTTGTTGTGTCAAACATATGTGTCCTTTTTAAGCTGCAGACATTTTTGAGACGTTTTTGTGGTGATTACCTTTGAGCCTAAAGGTCCCAGTTAAAAAAAAAGAAAAATCAAACAAACATGAAAATAACCATTTGATCATACTCAAGGATATTTGTACATATTTTGTAAATGCATTGCCTAAGGATCTACTACTTTTTTCCAACCCTAAAGCTGGGAAAAAATGTTGCTGACTGTTTTTAGTGAAACGTGACTCATGACCTTTCACCACAAACAGCAAAGACACATTTTATTTTGACAAAATGAGAAAATGGCAAATGTCCAAGTGCACAAAGGTTATTTTCTGTCAAACAAAACATCTAAATGCCAGCGCTCCTTTAATCTGCGGATGTGGGCGTCTTCAGCCTTGGCTGACCTGGGAAGTTACTAACCTTCAATAACCGGCCTTGACTTTGATACAAAGCTTTATGTCTATTGTTGAAGTGCTCTCTTGTCTGTTTTTGGAGGACCAAGTTGAATGAAAATGTCTGTTAGGAGGCTGGTTCTTGTGCCGTCTCTGAGCGCTCTGTCCCTGTGAGGTGGAATAACATGAAAAGACTTGTGAGAAGTTAGTGGGATGAAGAAGTTTCACAATATCTCAGCCTTTGTTGTGAGATAAAGTGTTTTTCCTAAGTACATTTATACCATGTGATGCTTTGAAGTTTGGTGCCAAAAATGAAATAAAAGCTATTATTTACTTTATGTCCTTATAGAAAACACTTAGAGTTGCATACAGTGAAAGAGGCAACACAAGATGTTTTCTTCATCTTCACTCCCACTTTATATCCTAACTTTGTCACTTTTCCCCCCTTTTTGTCTTGGTTTCTGTCTCTTCTCTGGTAGGGTGGGTCAGCACTTTTACAGACTGTTTGTTTGGAGTTGCTATAGAAACGTATGAGTGTGTAGTTGTTTGCATCCTGAGTTGTGTATGCATGTGTGCAAGGATGGGGCTGAAGTTCTGCTTCATGCATAATGATCTCATTCAGGCTCTGACATATCGCATCCGCCTGCTTTCTCAGATTGTGTAATAGATGGACTGTGTTTTGCCTTGTTGCCTGACCACGAATGAGTTACTGGTTTCTCAGACCAACAGTGCAACGCCAGTCAAGAACAGAAAAAATGCATAATTCTTTCATAGTTTGATTCCAATGGCCCAACTAATAACTGATGTCACTTAGAACTCTAAGAAGTTTGTTGGGGGTAAAAGGCAAAAAGGTTCATGAACTTTGAAGCAACCCTTTAATTTTCCTGCTTCCAATATACCGAACAATAGATTAGTGTTGTCATAGAACTTTTCCAGCTCCCGCTTTATCTGCTGGGGTCAAATGCTTCAGATTCTACAGCTGTTACCCAAGATGATGTGAAAACATTCAGCACAACCTAATTATTGCTCTTCTTTTAGCTGAAAGTTAACTAACTACAAGGTAGGAATTTTACTTTGGTTAAAATAACAGCTGATCTCTCCAAGGGGTTACAAAAATACATCTTGAGTTAAGAAACATTTCTCCAAGGTATTTTTCTTCCTTGAGTATAAACACACGTATTATAAACTTGAGCTACCATGTGAATGTGATTTATGAAAAACTTTGTCATCTTACAAGATGGGACAAAACAGAATCCTGTATCTAAGAGACAATATATGTTTTTAACAAGCTAAAGAAATAAAAAGCTTTAGCTGCTGCTAACTCTCCTGTATGGTTCCCCATGAGTCAGACCTCAAAATGGTGCTTCCACTATACATGACCTAACTTCCCATTAAAGCTACAAGTGACCTTTGAGCTCAGGAGTGGATCAAGCCCATTTTTTAAAAAAGGGACCAAAATTAAAAACTTAATCATGGGCTAACCTTTTTTTTTTTTTCTTCAACATTTCCTTGAAAAAATACACATATTTTATGTTTATGAGAGTTCTTACTTCAGTACAAACATGCTTTTTTTTTCATTATTCCTTTGTACTTTATTAGTCAGATCAAACAAGGCACTGAAAAAAATACAGAAAACTTTTATTTTATTATAATTATTTTTATTTACTTAAATATCATTCATTGTTTCTAACTAAAACATTTTACAAGTCATCAAAACAGCGTAAAAACTCTCAAAGTAAAAAAGATGAAACTGTTACAAACATTTAAGACTTCAAACATTACAGACACTGTTTCCACAAGTCATTATTGTCATTGAAGGTAAAGTCTGCAGACAAAAATTCAGATTAATGTGGAGGGATGGGAATAGATGAAAATTGCTTTGGTAATTCTGTGTTGTTGTTGTTGTTGTTGTTTAACCAGGACAGTCCCACTGAGATTAAAAACCTCTTTATCAAGGGTGACCTGGCCAAGATGCATCAGCAAATAAAAAGCATAGTTATAGCATCAGCGTTAAGACAATCTAATCAAAACATCAATTTGAGAAACATTAAGAAACAAACAAAATAAAAATAAGCATAACAAAGGCATATTATGGAATTAGCCTCATGTCCATTCAATTTTGATTTAAAAGCTTAACAAAATTAAGTCTGTTATGTTCCTGTCTTTATGCAGTGTATTCCATGTAGCAAATCCAGAAGGGTTAGGTTATGAATTAGTTAGTAATGAATGTCAGATGGTATCAAAGTCTTTCTGCAGTGATTCAACAGCTTGAACAAGAGTTTATCCACAGAAGTAAATAACTGTATCATCAGCATAGAAGTTCTAACCAGCATCTGACACATTTAGAGCCAGATTATTGATATAAATAATGAATAAAAGGGGACCAAATGCAGTACCCTGCAACACTCTTGTGTACAGTAGCAAGTTCTGAACACAGACCATCACATGTTATGTATTTAGTTATATTATTGATGTATCATCTGCAAACTTTACAATGTGACAGCCTGGATGATTAGGTGCACAGTCATACGTGAGCAGAGTGAACAGGAGAGGGCTCAGCACACAGCCTTGAGGAGTGCTAGTGCTGAAGGTTATGGTGGAGGGGAAGTTGTGGATCCTCACAGACTGTGGTCTGTTTGTTAAGAAGTCTAGGACTTCAGCTTCTTCAGAAGCAGATGGAGAACTATAGCACTCGACTACAGTTACTGACGTCAAACTTTGATTTGACATATATTGCAACACCACCACCTTTCTTTGGTCTGTGTGCACAGTGTGCGTTGGATTCAGTCATATTAATATCTTTGTCAGCAGTAGTTTTAGTCAGCCATGTTTCAGAAATTTCTATAGCATCTGTAATGCATGTGTGTAAGTGTTTAAATTTACATTTATCAAAATTACCTTGTTTTTAAACCATAAATGACTGTTTTTAGTTGTATTTAATTTATCCATCTTGCAATAATTCAGTTATGCTGTTTGTTTTGGGAGCCTTTTCTAGCTTTTCCATCACCAGTGCCTGTCCTAATCGTTACATCAAATCAGTGTTACCTTTTAGAGCTTTGCATGACCATACATCTCAATATGTATCCGATGTATTCAAAACTGTACATTTTATTCCGCATTCTTTCATTATTCCAAGTTTATTCTTGATCTTGTTTTGAACACTGAATTTAAAAGCGTCTGACTCCTTACAAGCAGCAGCCTTACAAGTGCAGAAGAAGCTTAGCTGTTTTTTATGTAATTGAATAGTATTGAATCCATTAAAAAGAAACAGAAAACATTTTTCAACACAAGCTTTTAGCCCATTATTAATCCAAATAAATTCAACTGAGAGCTCAACTCATTTTATAATTTTCATTTCAGAATGACATTTTGCAGCTGCAGCTATACAGCTGAAAATGTCCTCCTTGAAGCTGTGGTTGCCCTTGAGACCTCCAGTTCAAAAATTAGCTCAATTATCTGTTGGCAATTTAGGACAGCAATTTCTAAAAAGAAAAAGGACCTCTCCAGAGTCTTGTTTTCTTTCTTTCTATAAAAATAAATGAATAAGACATTAATAGATCAGCTTTATATCCATGACAATGTGTGTTGTGTTGCTTGGTACAAACTTCTGGTCATTTCTTAATTGTTTGTGACTAAAGTTTACTGCTAAAACAAACAGAATGATGGGCACAGTCTGAGTTTGTCGGATGGTAAAACAAACCACTGTCGTGACTGAGGGTGCAGTGTCTGACCATCTGTTTAGCATTATGGATCTTTGCAGACACACCGGTTCAGAAGTTTAGTTGTTTGATTTGAAATGAAAGACCACAATGAAAACAGTTTTTTTTGCAGTTCAGAAGTGAAGAAGAGAAGCTCAGGAAATTTACTGAGCACGTTTGTGGTTTGAATCTAAACAGCTACCATGAAAATCTTTCCAAAGTCAAGTCAAAGCTGAAAGGAATCCACGGTGTCTTTTATCGATGTCAGCGCAAGTCTAGAGAAAATGTTCTGTAATTCACACCAAAGCCAAGTCAGCTCACAGCTCTGGAGAAATCAATTGTGTTGCACAGCATTGGAGTCGCTCGGGTCACGGCGCTGCTTCGCCTCTGAACGACATTAGAGCCAGGACATGCGGCAGCAGTTAGCAGCTGGGATGCTTGTGTAGGAAATGTTTTTGTTTGTGTGGTTGAAGCAACAAGAACCTTTTCAACTTTGTCCACAACTCTCTTGTTACCAGCTATAATTACAGGGTTATTAGCCTACAACCCTGCAGTATGTTTGTGCCTCTGTGTCCAAGTTTGTGGGAATTTATCTTTGTTTCCTTTAGTATTTTTTGCATCTAATCCTTTTTTAATTGAAACATCAATGTCACAGTCACTACATAAAGCAACACAATAATTTATACATGTAACAGTAAATACTGTAATTACTTTATCCCGACTGTTGCAAAATATCAGTGGAAATCCTTACCACAGGCACAAACACACAAAGCACTATTTTAACATGTGGCTCCTATGAGAGTGAACTTATTCTTCTTTTCATTGTTTACTGAAGTACCTCAAAAAACTCACTCACTTGTGTACTGAAACAGCAACACTGAACTTTCTTCCTGGGTGCATATCTTTCTGCCTCATTACATCTCTCCCAGGATCATAATATCCATCCATTATTTTTACCCGCTTCTTCCTTTTCGGGTCGCGGGATTCACTGGTGCCCATGTCCAGCAGTCACTGTGTGAGAAGCGGGGTACACGACAGGTCTCCAGTCCATCACAAGGACACATAGAGACAAACGAGACAAACAACCATTCACTCTCACACACACCTAGGGACAATTTAAAGTTACCAATCAACCCCTAACATGCATGTTTTTGGTCTGTGGGAGGAAACCGGAGTACCCGGAGAAAACCCACACATGCACTGAGAGAACATGCAAACTCCACTCAGAAGGGTCCCGTGCCAGGATTTGAACTGGCAACCTTAGAGCTGAGAGGCAGCAGCTCTACCAACTAAGCCATTATGCCACCAGGATCATAATATAATTTCTACAAATAGTTTGTAGTTTGTAAACAAATCATCCACTGTGAAAGCCCTGTTTTGTTGTCTGTATCATTGGTGTTAAAAGTAAACCTTTTTTTTATTTTTATTTTTTTTCTAAAGGTATTTTACTGTTTTTACTTTGTGAACACAAATGGGATACAAATTTAGTTTACAATTTCAGAGTGGCTCTATGGGACTAACAAAGACCCTAACGATCCTCTATTGTGAAGAGTGACAGGTCAATCTGCATGTGTCAGTCTGCACTATGCAAGCTCAGAGAACACCACAGCTTTATAACTTGAATCCCACACTCCTTGTTTCTTTGAACTGAGAAAGCTCCTCGGATGAGAAGCGAAACGTCTTCAATTACAAAGTCCATTTGTTTTGTTTCTAACTTTTTTTTGGATATACAAATTTCAGCTTCAACAATAAAGGCGGTTCCTATTTCAGCCCCTACCCCTTTGTGCATTCATGTCAGTGGGTAAGGGTATATCAATAGGCACAGGGCTCTCTGGCTCTTCAAACATTATTTTTCTCGTACATCCTCAACAACTCTTGTAATGTCTAATTTGTTGTATTTTTTTAATCAATTGTGTTTGTTTTGAGTCTTTTGCATATAAAGTGATGCTAAAGTTTGTTGCATGCTTTAGCTAAATGGTATATTGGAACTCAGACAAAAAGCAAGCAATGCATCCACCATTCATTCAGTTTGCACACCCATTTGATCTGATTCAGGGTTGTGAGGAGCTGGTTTCTAGAAGACATTGGGAGTGAGTGCATTTAAACATGAACATGTGTAAGCTTTTGTTCGAGACAAAAATAAAAGTTCAAATTGTTTCTTTGAATGTTTCCATGGCATTTGATAAGAAAAATGTGCATATGAGTGTGAGGTGACAACATGCAAGTATCATAAACTATGTTTAGATCAGGTTGAGGGCTTCTACTTGTAATAAAAGTTGCAGATAAGGACATGATGCACCTGAAACAGCACCAACTGTAAAAACAACTATTGGACGTCATACCAAGTATTATCAAAAACAAATGTATTTCTGACCACTTAAGTTTGCAAACCTTATTCATAGATGTAATATTTTAGGAGGAGTTGCTCATTTTATTCTCAATTTATATCCTATTGGTCTGTTTTTCAAGTTTACAAAATTTCAAACAAATTCAGACAAGAGCTTGTTTGAATTAAATACAGACTCTTTATTATGGTTTTATTTTAAGAATTGTATTACAACTGAATGTTAAAGGACAAAAGTCTAGTAATATTTATATGTAATTTACAGTGCACACAAATCAACTTATAACACCTTTTTTTTTTACACTTTATTATTATATAGCTTTGGAAGTATGTTCAGACACAACATTTAAATGAATTGACTGCAAATAGTGGGGAAAAAATCATTCTTTAAATATCTGGCAACCACACATTTTTCCAACAAACCTCCAACAATCTGAAATGTTGGATAAATGGATGGACTGATGGATGGATGGATGGATGAATGGATGGACTGATGGATGGATGGATGGATGAATGGATGGATAGAGTATTAATCCCAGGCATCCAGTAGCATATGCAATAATCAAAAAAGAAGCAGAATACACAAATAAGAAAAAATACAAATATGCACATGCACAAGATGGTATGTTGTTGCAAGCATTGACCTGAAATAGCACATTTGACACAGGTGAAGACTGGGCGGTAACTTCCTATTTTCACCTGCATGCTGCATGTAATTTGTACTAAAGGAAAAAGCAAACTTCTATGCACACACAGAGACGCACCGCTTGCGCCCTCACTGCCTCTGTCTAGACTTGAGCCATAAGGCAGACCAATCTAATCACACTGCAGTGCATCTATGTACTGGTGTGTGTTTCGTCTTTCTACTCCATCAGCTCAAACACTGACAGTATTGTTCCCTGCAATACTCTAGTTGTCTCACTGCACAAAACATTAACTACTCTCTAAATGCCTCTTTAGCACTCAAATGTGGATTAATTACTACTTAGGAGTTAGGATCACTCCCAAACCAGCATAAAACTAGATCTATGTTCTGAGCAGACAAAAAGTCAGCTTTACAGACTTCTTTCTGTGTGAGCACCAGGTGAATTAATTAATAAAAATTTAAAAAAAGAAATATAACCTACAAAGCCCTCAAAACCTAGCTCCATTTTACATTACAGATCTTATTGTTCCATATTTTCCTAACATAACACTTTGCTCTCAGTTTGCAGGCTTACTTGTGGTTCCTAGAGTTTCCAAAAGCAGAATGGGAGGAAGATCTTCCAGTTATCAGGGTCCTCTCTTGTGGAACCAACTTCCAGTTTCTGTCCGTGAGACTGACACATTGTCCAGTTTTAAGACTGGGATTAAGACTTTCCTTTTTGATAAATCCTGTAGGGTTGGCTTGTTATGCTGCTATAGACTTAGACTTCTGGAGAACAAATTGACCTATTTTCTTAAATTTAAAAGTTGCACATGCATAACGTGGTGTGTTACACTGATGCATGCTCAATAATCCAGGTAGAAGAATCTAAAAAAGTTAAGTCAGGTCCTCTGGATGTTCAAAAAACAAAAAGAAATTTTTTTTTGTAGAAATGTTTTGTTTTTCATCTGAAAACCACACAAAGGTGGTATTTTGTTTGCAAGCATTGACCTGAAATAGCACATTTGATTTTGTATTCATTTGATTCTATTTCTATCAGCATATGATTCTTGGCCTGCTATTGTGTATCTATTCCTCCTTCCAGACCTCTCAAACCCAGCCAGTCGAAGCAGATGACCGCTTGTCCTGAGTCTGGTTCTGCTAAATGTTTCTTCCTCATGAGGGAGTTTTTCCTTTCCACTGTCGCCTTCATGTTTGCTCAAGATGAGAGTCTGCAATTATGTTAAATTCAAAGCAGTCTGCTCCTCAGATAAATAATGTTATTAACTTTGTATATACAGTAGTCCCTCGCTACTTCGCAGTTGTTTATCGCAGACTAGCTCTGTCGCGGTTTTTCAAAATAAGATTGGACATGACACACAAATGGGATTGGTGGATGAGCTGCACTATTGGCATGGAATTTTTATTTAAAAGAAATTGTTTTTAAATTATTTTGCACCTGCTGCACCTTTGTGCAGCCCATACTGCAGGATAAGCTTCCTCCTGCAGCTGATCAGCTGTTCTCCGTGCAGAGCGGAGAAGTGGGCGTGGCCAAGAGCACATGCAGGTGGCAAAGAGCAGCTGAGACAGATAGCTGAAATCATGACATTCTGTGCTCTTTTAGAGCATTTAGAGTTTAGAAATGTTGTTTAGAATATTGCAATAGTGTGGGAAGGGTTTAAAACGCCTTTACATATTTTTTTTAAATATATTTATACACACACACTCTCAAGATAAAATACTACTTATTATTTGTACAACTATTCCCACTTCGCAATTTTTCACTTATCATTCGGATACCCCGTGTTAAATGAGGGACTACCGTATATGAATGTTTCTGTTCAGCGCCCTGAGATGACTTCTGTTGTGACTTGGCAGTATGTAAAGGAACTGAACTGAATTTAATTGAATTTTGGTCTCCAAGGTTTCAACAATGATCAAGGTCAAAGGTTGCAGCTTTCCTAAAACTTGTGCCATAGTCTTCAAGAAAAGAGCCAATTCTGTTTTCTAAAAAGTTGGTAGAAGAGGAAAACTTGGTAATGCCTATGAATAAGAAGTTGTTACCAGGAACTGATTTGGAGGCTGTCATGTAGCTTTAAATTGTTTTCAGGGAACAACCTGACCGTGCTGTAATGTGGGGAAATGACTCTGAAGTAAAAAAAAAAAAAAAAACAAGACTTAGTTGTTTTGCTGCACAACCCTTAGCTAAGCAGTTTTTATTTTTCTAAGAATTTTAACAATTGCCATGCACCCACTGTGTGCTCTTTACAGTAGAATATTTTATTTCTTGAGACGAAGCCGAGAGGTCCCTAAGTGAGCTGAAACATTTGCACATTCCTGATTAGTTGGTGTCACTGAACGTGCCCGTTTGCCTCTCCAGTTTCTCCCTGGCATTTGGTAGAAAACACTGACTGATTGCATTGTTTTTGCAGCAAATGTTAGATCACAGCATGAAGTTTGTCCTGCAAAGAATCCAGTCCTCCTTTCGCCTGTGTGTTGTGTTTTCCTCCCCATCTTATCACGTGGGTTGAGGAGTGAATGACTTCAACAGTAAAATGGAATAACTATAGATTGCTGTGGTGTGCAGAGGACACATTAATCATTCCACTTGATAACAGGCGTGCATAAATGGTGAAGTAACATGCAAACAGTTGACAAGTGACACACCATGTCTGTCATGTGCCACAGGAGTCAAACTGAAGCAAAACCAGTTATTTTTGTTCTTGTAGGGCTGTAATTACGAATTGTTCAGAGCCAAGCTTGCAGTTATCAGCTGGTCACGTAAACTGTAGATGTAAAAACACATTCATAAGAATATCCAAATGTGATAAATTCTTTTGACTTTAATCCATTTTTCACTTTGTGTATTGATTTTTTTTTTCCATTCAACCTTTAATTATTCAGGTTAGTATCATTGCACTGTAAAAAGAGAATAGTTGATCCAACTTAAATTAATTATTTCAATTAGGAACAGGTAATTCAGTTAAGTGTATCCAAGTTAATTTATTGTTTGTTTGACTTGACAAATTTAAGTTAGTTTTATTGAAACCATTTAGTTTATTTCAAATGAAGAATTCAAAGCCTTCTGACTTAATTTTATGGAAAGTCAACTCAAACTGCTTCTTCTTGTGTGAACTTGATATATTTATCCACAGAGATGATGTGATCAGTAAAATGTTGGACTTCCTGAGATTTAATTTTAACCCAGGTGTCGTCAACATACCTGAACCAATGA
>JARVGV010000474.1:14067821-14080247 GCA_031762435.1 Hypsolebias longignatus
ATTGATTATCGCAGGGATTCCACACACCCTCGCGATAGGTGAAAAACCGCGAAGTAGGAACGTTATCTTCATTTTAGTATTTTGTATATTTTAAAGCTTTATAAAACCTTCCCACACTCTTGCAATGTTCTAAACTCTTAAACCTATGTAATTTTAACAACATACGTATAATTACTGCACAGTACTGCAAAACTTTGCTCACCAGCTCTGCAGAACAGCAGCTCGGTTCCAGTCGGGCTCAGTTCCGGTTCAGCAGACCTACCCTGACCGCCTCATCCAGGTTGATGTGCACGTAGATAATTGAGCTTCAGGAAGCTTCAGAATTATTTGCGACTTTCGTGGCAGTTCTGTCAACTTAATAGATAGCATAGATTTACATTGTAAAACTTTGCCTCCATTTCGGCAGAAAGCATTGGTCGAAAGCACTATTGGCTTCTGGGTAGTGTAGTTCTTTTGACTGGCCTTGCACTGTAGTTTTATTGAAAGAAAACTACAAAATTGTGACACCTGTCCAAAGTTCCATACTATTTTTTCGTTAACTTTTTATCTCGTACCATCCCAATCACATGAGTACCGTAATACTAAAGTTGACAATCATTGAAAACCCGCAAAAGAGCGAGTCCATGAAAGTCAAACCACAAAGTAGCGATGGACTACTGTAGACTTCTTCCTACTCCTTTGAGCATAATTTAGAGAATATTTTAATTCCCCATGACTTTTAGAATTATCAACCACATTTGTTTTTTGAAGACATTAAAATCTTTTATATAAGAAACACAGCAAAAACCTGCCAGAATAAAGAACATACCGGTCGGTAAATAACCTAACCTTGAATTTATTCTTTTTTTGTGTTTGTTTTTAAACAATTTTTTTTTATTTTTTTTTTACTATTATTATGCCAAATATTTTTGTATATAACATAAAATATACTTTAAAAAATTCTTAGTTTTATTTTAGGCACAAAAACTGTGTATGTTCCCCTTTTAGTTGAAGATTTATGACTTATTGATCATAATTAACCCAAAACTATGTTAATTTATTTGTAGTACGTAGCAAAAAGAAGTTTTCTGCATATATTTACTGACATCAGCATTTGTTGAAGCTTCTGAACATGCCAGAGAGTGATAGACAAGTCACTAAGGGTCATAGGGTGAGAGGTCACATTAACCTTGCCTGAAGCTCCGGTCACAGTCTAGCTCCGTTCAATATATACAGCCTGCCTCGTCCACCAGACACACATTTGTGGAGCTTAAATCAATAATTCTGCAGCATTGTCCTCCAGTATCAAAGGTCAGTCATATTTCTAACATCCAGTTAGTTAATAAACAAAATTTAATTCACATTAAGCTGGCATTGTTACAGAAATCATGATGGTTTCATTCACAAAGACCAAACATGGGATGGGAAATTTGAAACACACGTTTACAAAACCAAAAATATGAACGAGAACCTTCAACCTTCTGACACATCTTTCTGGATGTGGTCAGTCTAAGATGGTTGAAGACGAAGACAGAACTTTATTGGCCAACACATTGGGAGGTGGAGTGTGTGAAGAGGAAGTTGTGACTAGAGTGTACCTTTATTTTGATAGAGCTCCAACTGTTGTGTTCAGCCAAGCTAAATCCTGCTTATGCAGCAACTGCTGTGCATGAGCTTCTCCCTTTAACACCTTCTTGCATAAGCTGTGTGTGCTTATTCTTTACTTTAAGTTTTTGGTACTGGGTTATTATAGTAGCCAGTAGGTACAGCAAATTTGAAACAAATGTTGAATTTTACAGCAAGAAAGTTTTCTGGTTTCTGGTATTCAGTCACATTCATGTTTTTTCATCACAGTTTCAGTTTCATTGCCAACCCAGTTTGTTTCAATTAGCTTTTGTACCAGACTTTAGTTTATTGAGATCTGTCGCTACAACTACTCTGTAACTAAAACAATACAGACAAGAGAGTGATTTCTGTATAAGGTTACAGAACTCAGCACTCTACAGCTGCCTTCAATTAAAAGCTTTTTAGTTGGCTTTTATTTGTCTCTTTAGTATAAATCATAGCCTAGAATATTGTAAAGAGTGAGATTATGTTTATATATTGCAAGATGAGGAAATAAATGCTTAATCAATGGGTGGAATCAACATTTTGCTGTATTTTAGTTTATTTTTTCAAGTATAAACTTGTATTTTAGTCACTGATTGCAATCTAAAATGTTTGCTGCAATACTTTTAATTATTTTCACTTTGGGAAAATAAAAGTGATAAAATATGTGTTGTAAAAGAATAAAAAATCCACAACTTATTAGAGCATTGAAAACATTACTGTCTGTTGACTAAAACATTTTATAATGTGGGAGTTTCATGGTATACAATTCAGTTCAATTCAGTTTATTTCTATAGCGCCAAGTCACAACAAAAGTAATCTCAGGACACTGAACAGAAACATTCATATACATAAAAAGTAAGTTAATAATATTAATTATCTAAAGAGCAGACTACAGTACTTTTAGTTTTACAAAATCACAGACTCTCATCTATAGCAAGCATGAAGGCAACAGTGGAAAGGAAAAACTCCCTAATGAGGAAGAAACCTCCAGCAAAACCAGGCTCAAGACAAGCGATCATCTGCTTCAACGAGTTGGGTTTGAGAGAAACAGGAAGGAGGAACAGATACACAATGGCATGTCAAGAATCATATTTTTAAGATAGAAATAATATAAAATGGAAATTAGTGAATAGTAACAATTTATTTTAAGAAATGAGGTAAATTTGTCCTCCAGTAGTCTAAGTCTATGACAGCATATCAAGCCAACTCAAACTATAGGATTTACCAAAGAGGAATGTCTTAAGCCCAGTCTTAAAATTGGACAATGTGTCAGCCTCATGGACAGAAACTGGAAGTTGGTTCCCCCAGAGAGGAGCCTGATAACTGAAAGCTGTGCCTCCCATTCTGCTTTTGGAAACTCTAGGAACTGCAAGTCTGAGAGCAAAGTGTGGGACAGTAAGATCTGTAATATAAGATGGAGCTAGGCTGTTGAGGGCTTTGTCGGCTAGAAGTAAGATTTTGGATTCAATTCTGAATTTGACAGGGAGCCAATGGAGAGAAGCTAAAACTGGAGAGAAATGATCTCTCCTACCAACTCCAGTTAAGACTGTGGCAGCAGCATTTTGGATTATCTGAAGACTTTTTAAGAGTTTTTGGACACCAAGATAATAAACAGTTGCAATAGTCCAGTCTAGACGTGACAAATGCATGAACCAGTTTTTCTGCATAATTTTCAGCTTTTTAGTATATCGGTTGTGCTGAATGAATCGAATGCTTCCACTAGTATTCTTTCATGTTTATGGTATCAACAATACTGTCATTGCCACTGCAGTGAAGTTATGCAGTCATGAAATAAAGGTCCTTTGAAAACACTGCATGCCATAGTACACGTTCGCCCACGTGGCAGTATTTCTTTCAATCTTGTTTTGTCTGAATGATGCCTCGGCTGTTTGGGCTAAGCTGTGTGTCACTCCACTAATCTTTACCATCTTTATAAGTGGCATTTGACCAGAACGAGCAGCTTAGCGGCATCTGTCAACCAAATCACCCCTTCCCCCCACACCCTTTTCTTCCCACCTGTTGAGTTGATAGAAGTGAAGGTTTAGAGATGAGAGGAAGTCATTTCTGACAAACTGTGGACTAAACTATCTTCGCATTTGTCACTTGACAGTTGTGCTTTTGTCAGTGGTAAACGCCTAAATCTTTTTTCTTAAATCCTGTTGCTTTCATTCCTCTGCAAGCCAAGACATCATCTGATTGGTTTGTCGTATGCTCCACCTCTTAAAACACTTTATTATCCACAAATACTACTTTGTAAAACACCTAAGTTTGTTTCATTTCCATATCCTTTAGTTATAAAAATGTCTTTTGTTAGAATATCTGTTTGGCAAGGAAGCAAAGACAATTGTATCCGTCAATTGAGCTGCAGCTACTCCTGTTCTACAGAACGCTTGTTGTCGTGCCAGATCACCTGAGAATGAGCAGTGGGAGTGCGTCAACTCAAGGCCTGCATGTCTTTCCCATGCACTTTGTGGGGTGAGCTGTCAGAATGACCTGGCTAACGCCTCCGTGCACTTATGACTTGTGTGTGTGGAACAAAACCTTTGCTGTTGGGAAAGTACGTCAACACAATAAATAGTACCTCTCTAAGGTCCATAAAAGAGCTGTCCCTTTCCTGACTGACAATCATACAGTATGATGTAGTTCACGGCATACAGTATGACCTAGTTCATGGCAGACAGGTCATTTTCTTGTTTGCCAGTAAGTTAGATTTTCCTGTATCTGATGAATTAATTTATTTAGAAGATAAGTGAGTAAGTTTTCATTTGAAAATAGCAATACTTTTATGACTATTGCATAAATCCTGTAAACAGTGAATCAAACTCTATGGTGTGCCGATTTCTCATTCACAAGCATTAAATCTTTGCTTTAGGATAATAAAGAAGCATAAAAGTGCACCTTTGAAAATATGCACGGGCAGGTTTTGTCTTTTGCATGTTACTCTACTAACAAATTTACTCTGCGCCCTGATGTCTAAAGGATTTGCATGCAACTTTGCTGTTGGCTGTTTAGCTTGAATCAGCTGTTCTGTTCATTCCCCCCACCCTTGCTGTTTATTAGGAACATTAGCACAGGCATATGAGTTCTATTTATCGTAAATTCTTCCATTTTGCATATTCCAACATGTCTGCCCCTCTACTTTTCAGGTGTGCGTCAAAGCAGCAGCCATTGAGCAAACTAGCGCGGGGAAGCAGGCATGAGTGCAGACGGCCATCAGGAGGTAGTGACCACTCCTCCACCACCTGGTGGGGGGACCAAGGATCGCTACTTTGACCGGGTCAACGTCAACGATCCGGAGTACATCAGAGCCCGGAACATGTCGCCTGATCTCCGACAGGATTTTAATGTTCTGGAACAGAAGAAACGCGTCACACAAATACTACAAAGTCCGGTAAGCAGTACGAAGGAAACTCACATTTCAAAAAATGTTTTCTTACGCACTATGTAGAGTTGAAAACCAGTAAAACAAGGAGGCGTTGTTCAGTTTGAAGTTTCTCTTACTTTTGTCATTCTATATGGAGACTGACCACGAGTTTCAAATGTGTGCTAAAGTTAACAGCATGCCATGATTACTGCAGAGAAGAACAAAACATACAAGTATTTGGCTTTTTGGGACATAAACATCAATGTGAAAGCCGGCTTGGGATGTTTTGTCGAGTCTTAGAGTAGTTTCTTCTCAGACCTATTGTAAATTGTGCTTTCTCTTCCTTGCAATACATCACTGGATGTGAGGAGCTGGTGTTGGGCAAAATTATTCTGCAATATGATTTTAAATAAGGCTCACTCTTTTAGCTTTCACTGGTTTTCCATTCATGAGTTGACTGTCCCTCAACTATGTGTGCTTATCTAAATTCATCTTGTAACCAACTAATGGTAGCAGCATTGTTAGCTAAAGTGAAGTACTGCAGCCTCCCCTCACATCACACCCACCTACCAACTTAGCCCTGTGACTACCTCCTTTGGCAGCTCAGTATAAAAGCAGTTGGTTGATTTCAACCCCCATCATGCCACTTGGATTGTTTCATAAATAACATCCAAATGGCAACGAGGCAACTTAGACCTGATGTGCAGGTTGGTTAGCGTAGGGGTTTGGTTTTGAATCTGAGCTGAGCTTCTACAATTTCCACTCCCCATTCAGAAATGGTGGAGCTGTGTGAGGGGGGTGGGATTTGGTAGGTGGGGCGCTTGGTTCTGTTGACGGAGTGGGGCGCCCTTCTTGAATAATGGTAGGGGAAACACTGGAGTGGAATGTTGAGCTCATCTTGTATTATTAAGAAAATTAGTTTGAATCCTTTGTCAGAGTTTTCTTCAGCTTAGTACACTCTGCCCTTGGCTATATTGGATTTCTTTAAGTGCTTCAGCTTCTTCAGCTGAAATGGCTACTTAGCTAAAGGTGTAAATGGAGTAAAGGTATTTATTTCATTACGTCCTCGCAGATAGAATGCATGTTCTGCTGTGCCTTCTGGAACAAGCTAATGGGTGGAGAACTACTATACTTTTCTTTCTCGTTTTTTTTTTTTTTTTCCTCTCTCTCTTTTGTCCAAAACAATGGTAGTAATGTTTACAATGTTCACACTTTTTTGCTTGTTGTCATACAAAAAAACTGATTCTCAGACAGTCATGTGTAGACTTAATCAAATCTTTAATTTGCCATCAAATGATAGAATCATCAGTTTCACAGAAAGTCAAAACATCGATTTTATTCTGCCCGTTCTGCTGGCTTTAGTTTTGAGCTGTCTCATACCTTACTAAGTTACATCAGTTGTTTAAATAGTCCCACAAACTGAAAGGAAAAAAGTTACGTAGATGGTGCTAAACATGTCTGTCCATCTACATAGATTGCCCCAGCCCACATAAATTGTCACAGAAGGACCACTTATACTTGAATTAATGTTCAGTTTCGCAATGACACAGAGACAAACAAGGAATTTTGAACTGTAGAGGAAAATCCATCCATCTATTATCTTTTACCCTCTTCTTCCATTTTGGGTCACGGGGGTCGCCGGTGCCCAAGTCCAGCCATCACTGTGCAAGGGGCGGGGTACACCCTGGACAGGTCGCAAGTCCATCACAGATGCAAACTATTCATTTGTAGCAATTAATTTTAAGGAATTAGATCAGTTTTTCCTCCAGTAGTCTACACCTGCATAACAAGTCAACCCTAACTATAGGATTTATCAGAAATGAAAAGTCTTAATCCCAGTCTTAAAACTGGACAATGTGTCAGCCTCATGGACAGAAACTGGAAGTTGGTTCCATAAGAGAGGAGCCTGAACTGAAAGATCTTCCTCCCATTCTGCTCTTGGAAACTCTAGGAACCATGAATAAGCCTGCAGTCTTAGAGCTAGGACAGTACGGAACAATAAGCTCTGTAATATAAGATGGAGTTAGGTTGTTGAGAGCTTTGTAGGTTGGAAGTAAGATTTTGAATTTTATTCTGAATTTGACAGGGAGCCAACGGAGCGATGCTAAAACTGGAGAGATATGATCTCTCCCAGTAACTCCCATTAAGACTGGCAGCAGCATTTTGGATCAACTGAAGACTTTTTTAAAGAAGTATTTGGACACCCAGCTAACAAACCATTGCAATAAATGATCAATAAATATCAATCAATAAATAATAAAATTCCTTCACAGTTATATAAATTTGGTATGTTTAAATTCAAGGAGCTATGCTCTATCAACATGTCTGGAAGTCTGATGAAGAACTTCCTGGAAGTCTGATGAAGAACTTCCTGGAAGCACTTCCTGCTCATGGACTAATACAGTTTGAGTTAGTGGTTCCCATTTTCTCTCTTTCTCGCTGTCAGTCATTCTTCCTAAACCAAATGATTTCTTAATAAGTTTCAGCAGATGCTGCATCCCGTGCCTCTGTGCAATCGCTTGTGTTGATGTTGCGACCACAGAATCACAGCAGTTGGCATTTCACTAAAACCCTAATGCAACCACCAGCCACCACGCCCTTGCTCATGTTCGGTCAGGCTTTATTAACATAAAAATTTCCATGAACACAAAATAGGGCAAAGAAAAGTAATGCTGCTGTAATGGATTTGTTACTTTTACACCTCCAGCATAAGATTTTAACCAATTTGCTCTTTTAGCTATACAAATGTATGGCACGTGTTTACCTTTGACTTGTTGAATTTCTTATTATATTCAGCTGAATGGCTTTTGTGTCCAATTTTCTAGTTTTTCTCATAGCAAACTTATAATTGTGGCTTTTCCGTTCTGCCCTTTGAACAGTTTTGTCAGTTGTGTGATTTTACAACCCGACCCACCAGGAATATTTACTCTGCAATATTGACTTAAGGCTCATCTCTCACAGTTTAGATTGGGTTTGAGGTACAAGGTGTGTGTATTTGTCTGTACTGTACGAAGCTGTACTTTAAATATATAGCCAGATTTACGGCAAAGACATAAAGCTTGACATTGAGTCGACACGCCATGTCATAAATAGGACTCGCTCACAAGAAGTGTAACACGAGCCTCGCTGGAGGTGTTTTGACGGTTTGGCCTGTGCTTTTTTTAAGTTTAAAATGTGATCCACACTGCACATGCCTTGAGTGGTTTCCTTGGTATGCCGAGTTTTGTGTTTGATGTCTGAAAGGGCGTAAAGCTGTGTGCTGCCGATGCAGGTTTCCATTCTGCACTCTGTTGATGTCTGTGAGGGTGACTGGGTGCGTTTAATGGCGCTGCCCAAAGCAGGCAGACTGCTGCAGGCCACTTTTGTATCATTAATGACTGTCTGTCTAGTCAGTCATCAATAAAATTGTCTGTGGTAGCTTTTGCAATGCTGCCATCGTTCCGCCTTTATTACTGACGACTCAGCCTGCTGACTAATTTAGCAGCGAGTCAGTGACGGGGAATGATTTGTGAGTCTGGTGAATCTGGGCTTGTAAAAGCCAAAGACCACAATCTGACCTCGCTTATAAAAGGCAACACAAAACTTTACAGTTCCAGCTACAATTTTATTATGTCATTATGTTGGTATTTACATGTTTAAATGTGAAATCAACATTATTTTCACAGCACTGTGAAGACAGTAATATGATGTGGGCGACTTGGTTTTTTTTTAGGGTCTCAGCTAGGTTTGACTCAACCTTATGTTTAATTTTTAAAGCTTATGTACAAAAATTCTGATTATTTTTGCTTTATTTTTCTTTTAATGGTCTTTAGTTCTGACTTGCACAGGCTGCTTTTTTTTTTCAACAACTTTAATAACTGTTGTCAGCTTTAGGATGTCACCGGTGACACACCGTCATTATTTACAACTGCCTCACACTGTGTGTGTGTCTGCTTGTTACCGTGCTTTGCACTTGTGGTCACGCAATGTTGTGTTATGTTATTCCTGCTTCATGCGGTTTTGAATGTGATCCAATCAGATACCAGGCAGCAAAAACAGGTGGCTCCCCGTGGGGTTCACAGGCTTATGAAGGCAGTTGGCCTCTCAGTGCAGCTTCCCTCCTTTTCAGACAACAATAATAACAAGTGTGTGACACCAGCGGGACATTTCAATTTCCTTTTCCAAATTTCTCATTTTGCCATGCTCTCTGGAGCAAAAACAGCACGTCACCAGCTGGGTTTCCCCGCTTGTTTGCTTCCATTCCTTCGTCTATGCTTTCTCTGTTTGTTTTTATTTCTGTGTTATGGCTTCAGTGGTGATTCCAGATTACATGTTGCTCACATGGTAGGTTGTATTTAAAGCTGGACCAATATAGACCAAGCCGGACTGGATAAACTCAGCTGACTTCATTCACTCCTCGCTTAAATGCAGCTGTGTTTACCTTTAAAAGTCAAAATCCACAGCTAAACCTTGAACCACTCCGCTTGTCTTTTGAAATCCACCAATTAGTTTTGCTTGTGTGCAATAGTGATATGCACAGTTTATGTAAGACCAGTAGGCATGCAATTCAGTTTCAATTCAATTCAGTTTATTTATTTAGTGCCAAGTCTCACAACAGAAGTTGTCTCAGGGCTCTGAGCAGAAACTTTTATGTACTGTACATTATAAAAGCCAATTAGTAAAATCTATCTTTGTAAGGAAGCCAGCGGATTGTGTTGAATCATCACGTCTTTAGTTTGCCATCCTGAGTAAGCACAAAGGCAACAGCGGAAAGGAAAAACTCCCTTTTAACAGGAAGAAACCTCCAGCAGAACCAGGCTCAGGACAAGCAGCCGTCTGCTTTGACCGGCCGGGGTTTGAGAGGACAGGAAGGAGAAACGAACAAATACAGAACAACAGGTCCAGGTGTACTTTGAATTAGAAGCAATGCACCAATCATAGTTTTTATTTTTATATTTTGGCCAATATTTTAAAGCTCTGACCTCCTGATTCAGATTTTAGCTAAATTCTGAGTTACCAAAACATTATTTCTCATTTCCATTAGGATTGAAAATCTGACTGTAATTAAATGTATACATGAAAATAAATAACATCCACATTCATTATCTTTTCCCGCTTCTTCCTTTTTGGATCGCGGGGGTCACTGGCATCCATGTCCAGCTATCACTGTGCAAGAGGCAGGGGACACCCTGTACAGGTCACAAGTCCATCACAGGTCCACATAGAGACAAATGAGACAAACAAAAAGCACTAAAATACAGAACTTTCTTTGTCATTGTCAAATAATATCCTCCAGATTATTAGACTCACATAATTGATAATAGATATACCGTAAACAAAATCCAACAGAAACATAATTACAGTATTCCTCTATTGTCAAAGAAGCAAAACATGTGTAAATGAAAACATGAACAAATACTGTACTATATTAATCTTAGGTCTTTACTAGTGTTAATTGATACTTAGGGTATTTAAAGCACAATTTGGACCAGGGTTGGCAAAGACTTTTTTTTTTTTGTTTGTTTGTTTGTTTCTGATTGATTTCATAAGTGAATTTGGTGAAACTGAAAATTATCTGATTTCAGTCACCAGCAAAAAAAGAAGAAAAAAAGTGATTGTACATAAAATGTGTAACAAATGCGTGTTTTATTTAACTACTTCATTGTAGAGGATTCTGAACAAGTTGATACATTTACTGGAGAGATGCAGGCAAACTGTACAAAATGTACTTTTACCATAAATATATTAACAATAAAGTTTATTTACAGGGATAATTTAAAATGACAAACTTTTTTGCACTTGGGTTCTTGCATTTACTATTAACAATACATTTTCCTAGTATGATTTTTGTCAGTTGAGTAATGCTGAATAGAGTATGGTAAAAGTTTTTTATTTTTTTTTTTTATTTTTTTTATTATTATTAAGTTTTGATGGTTTTAATGATTGATTGTTCGGATTATGTATATAGAAACCTTGGACCAGGAAGTGGGAAATATTAGTGAGGTTGAAGTCCAGAAAGCTGAACACTGAAAATAATACCATACCAATTTATTTCTAAAGCACTTAAAATACAACATGGCAGCCGTCCGAAGTGCTGTACGACAATAAAAACAAACAGAAAAACAAGAAAGTTCATGCTCGGTAATCCAGGTACCAAAAAACAGTAAAACAACAAAAACAACTACCGGTAAATATATATATTTTTTTAAAAATCAGAACATCACAAGTAAAAGAATACAACATTAAGACAGAGATGCTAACTCACTCTAGGTTAAAAGCCAATGGGAAAAAAAATTGTTTTTAAATTAGTTTTAAAAATAGAAAGTGATGGGGCCTGCCTGGTGTTCAGCAGCAGCTCATTCCACAATTTAGGAGCCAGAGCTGAAAAGGCTCTGTCTCCTCTGGATTTATAAAAGGTTTTTGGGACTGCTAAAAGCATCTGGTCAGAGGATCTAAGCGCATGTGATGGCATGTTAAGGTGAAGTAGTTCCGACAAATAAGAAGGACAAAGACCGTTCAAAGACTTAAAAACAAACAACAGAACTTTAAAATGGATTTGAAACTGGACTGGAAGCCAGTGAAGGGACATCAGAACTGGAGTGATGTGCTCACGCCTGCCTGTACCGGTCAAAAATCGTGCAGCAACATTTTGTACCAGCTGTAACCATGAGAGCGAGGCCTGTCTAACTCCTTTCAAGAGATAGTTACAATAATCCAGGCGTGAAGTAATAAAAACATGGATTACTGTCTCTAAGTGGTGCCAAGAAAGGAGGGGCTTGATTTTTGACAGGTGCCTCAGCTGAAAGAAAGAGAACTTAACCATGCTGTTGACATGGGAGTCAAGTTTCAGCCAGGGGTCCATTTTCACTAATAAATTTGTCACAATGGATTTTTCATATGGAGCCAAAGAGGAAAAATCAAAGATGGGGAAACTGCTAGGACCACTGGATTTAAAGACCATAACCCCAGTCTTTTTTTTTTTTCCTTTGTTAAAATGGAGGAAATTAAGTGCCATCCATCCTCTAATGTCATCAAGACAGTCCAGGATAATGAAGAAGGGGATGGCAGTAGAACCTGATGACATGCCAGTAGAGGTTTGGAAATGGCTTGGAGAGATGGCAGTGAGGTTTTTGACTCAAATATTCAGTGGCATATTTGAAGGTGAGAACATGCCTGACGAATGGAGAAGAAGTGTTCTGGTGCCCATTTTTAAGAACAAGGGTGCTGTACAGAGTTGTAGCAACTACAGGGGAATTAAGTTGATGATCCACACATTGAAGATCTGGGAGAGAGTTATGGAAGCAAGACTTAGACGTGAGGTTGCTGAGAGCAGCAGTATGCTGGTGAAGTATGTATGTATGGCAGTATGGTTTCATGCCAAGAAAGAGCACCACAGATGCCATGTTTGCTTTGAGGATGCTGATGGAGAAGTACAGAGAGGGTCAGAAAGAACTCCATTGTATCTTTGTGGATTTAGAAAAAGCATATGACAG
>JARVGV010000474.1:14082637-14095018 GCA_031762435.1 Hypsolebias longignatus
AGTCCAGTTGTTTCTGTATTGAACCTTTTTTGATTTTATCATGTCCTGGATGACTGAGAATCTTCACCAGCATATGTATTGTCAGTGTCGTGTGTATTATTTGCACTCATCATGATCAATAACTGAACGTCCTTCTGCTCATGTTTGTGATGTGTGATGTTAACGGTCTCATGTAGTCACTCCCACTGTGACCAGTCAGTGAGGAACAGAAAGAACTGGTACATTGATATGATAGAGTTGATATGATTTGATGATGTGTCTCAAGCAGAGTTCTTGACTCAGATCCACTCCTTCCTTCTGCAGCAGACCTTTTTGATGACAGCTCGGACATGGAGGGGGAGGAGCTGAGGCCTGAACTGGAGGTTATTCTATAAAACTATCTTGTCCAGTTCAGGAAGTTAAAGCAGGTCAGGGTTTCAGACGGATGAGAGAGCACTGATAACTGTAATCTGGTAATTGTATGTTCTGTGACTTGTTGGACTGCTCTCCAAAGCATCGTAAATAAATCTGATGAACTTCCTGTGGCTTTTTTTTCTTTTTTCCATTCGACATCAAGGGTACCCTTAAATGCTACTAATAAATAGCTGATGAGGCAGTTATTACTTAATCTGTAACCAACTAATGACCACTAATAAGTAGTTGCAGTGTAATAGATAAAAAAGAATACCTCCAAAAAGTGAGCAAAACTTTAAAACATTCATGTTAAATTTAATTGAAACTCCATCTTTTCTCTCCGTTCTCTCCGAACTCTTAACTCGTCTTCCTTTCTGGGTTGTGGGTGTCACTGGAGCCAATATCCAGCAGTCACTGTGTGAGAGGCAATTTGAATTACCAAACATCTGTCACGTATGTTACCTTCGTGCATGAGCATTTGTAGATACAAAGATTCTGAGTTCACTAATGTCTGCCAGCCTCTGTCCATGATTCTGTGTGTTTGGAGCTCTTCCTCCGCAGGGTTGCATGATTACTGCGCTGCGATTAAAGTCCCCTCTTCTTGATCAAGTGGAGCTCTCTCTGCAGCAGCTGCTCACAACTATCAGTTAGGATACAGGGCTCTCCCCAGGGAGCTCGTCTCGTTTGTGAGCACAGAAAAGGACTTGTCTGTGTTAATTGCGGCCCAGTGGCCGTGACAGGTGACGTGGCTGTGATGGGGGTCAGACAGGTGGAGATTGGGCCTTGCTTTGCTGCAGCCTCCACTCTCCTCACACTGTCTATGGGCTGGTGGCTTAATTCACTGACCATTAGCCAGGAGATTTGTTATTGCTCACCTCTAAAGGCACTGACAGAAGGCATTTTAGCTGCTGGATGGCACTTCCTTAGGGAATTGCAATGAAGGACCGCTCTGCTTCTGAAGCGTTCCTGTTTAGCCTGAGTTTGGGAAGCCACTGCAGAGGCTCGCACATCTCATCCTGTATAACATCACCCTCCATTCCCCTCAGTTGCTTGTTTCACGTCACATCAGCTGGGATCAAGAGGGGCTGGAAATTGGCTGACGGCTTTCCGAGTCATGGAGCTCCAGATTTGTCAATCACTTTTCAATTAGCAAATGAGCCCCACCAGCAAGGTAAGGTCCTGGTCAAAATGGGTTCAATCACAGGCAGGGGAGAGCTGAGGTAAGACGGAGAGGAGCTGAGCCAGCAGGAATTATCCACTTCTTCACACGCAGCAATGAAATTAACTCAATATAATATAATTACCATTATGCAATTGATCAAATGGTCTCATTCTTAAAGCAAAGCCATCAAAAGGCCAAATAGTGACTTTATCCTGAGCAGAGAAAGAATGATGAATCACCAGCCACTGCTCTGTGAAAACTTGTTAGGTTTTAGATTTTTCAACCTTAAGCCACAGTCAGGACAGTAAAAACTGTTTTTGTTTAATAGTGACGACTCTTAGATTTAGACAATGTGAAACAAATAAATTTTAAACAATTGACAATGTTCATTTTGTAATATTCGAAATCTGCATATTGTAGCTTTATTTCCTCAACTTCTTCTTTCTTGCCCTAGTTCCTTCTACTAAAGTTCAGTTTGTTTAAGAAGCGCAGTTCACAACAAAAATCATCTCAGGCTGAGTTGAATTCATGAAGCTAATTTAATTACAGTCAGTTCAGTCAAATTATAAAGCAACACAGAACCAGTCATTACAATAGAAAATAACAGTAAAATGAGTTCACTTCGGTGCAGCCCTCCTTCCTGAGCTAATCACTCACAGGCGGTTCAGGTCCAGAGCAGTTGTTATAAACCGCTGCTCCAGTGGGAATATCATCACCTACTCTGTAACATGAAGACTGAACTGAGCCGTCAGGGAGGGTGTCACTGCTGCATTTGGTTTGTACAATGATCAGAGTGAAATAAAACTAACTTGTATTAATTGTTTTCCATTCAGTCTTCGTTGATCACTATCATCTTCCTCAGTAAGTAATTAAGGAAGTAATAATACAGGTCCCCGAGTTACAGTTCACTCGACTTACGGAAATTCGGACTTACGATTCATAATCAATACAGTAATTAATAAAATATGAAAAAAAAAAGTGTTTGTTTTTTGTTTAATGTACCTTTTTTTATGTGTACAGCACATTGTTGCAGCTGTGGTTGCTTCAAATGGCTTTATAAATAACGTATTATTATTATTATTATTTATTTATAATTTTTAAGCCGATTTTAGTGAATTTCTGCCAGTCTTCGGCCATTTTCGACAGTTTCCGGTAGTACAGTATTGTTTATCTCTGGTTGCCACAGCTGGCTTCGCACCGTCCATGTCTGATCAGAGGTTTCTACGTGTGGACACATGAGCTGGAGCTGACAGATGGATGAAGGAAAACGACGCTGTGGACCAGCAGACAGCTTAGCGTGACCGAAGTAACCACAATTTCCAGCCTTTTGGAGTGACGACACTGAGCGCATGGGCTAAAATGCTAATGCTAGCCCCACCGGACTTGACGGGCGGGCGGCGGAGATCGGCTGGGAGCTCGCGTCAATGTCTGCCTGGAAGCCTAAGATGTCAGATGAACACGGGATAACATGTTAAATGGCAGATAAACAGCTGAAGCAGCCTTTGTTTTGGATGGTCTAATGCTAACGGAGCTAATAGAAGGGTCTAACGCTAATGGCGGAGCTAATAGCGGAGCTAAGCCTCCCACCGGATACACGGACGCCACAAGCGGCAGAGACAAGTTGGTGGAAGTTGTTGTCGAGTGAAAGACGTTGTTAGCTGCAGCCTTAGCAGCTCTGTTTGTTACGGTGGAGGTGCTAACGCATGCAGCTAATGGGGGAGCTAATGCTAACAAGCGCAGCTAATGGCGGAGCTAACACTAACAGGCGCAGCTTGTTTTGGATGGACACGGTGGAGAAATGGCTTTCAGTAACTTTCAGTAAGTTATTAACTCTTTTTCTGGATCCAAATGTATGGGGTTACATGCTAACAGTCCTTCCTGTAAACAGTTTGGACTGTGTGAAGCTGCAGAGCTTGGACGTGCAACGAGCTAACATGCTAAAAGACGGAGCCATGCTTGACCAGCTCAAAGTAAGAAATTAATATTTTTTATTTATCAATAAAATGTATTTTATTCATCAAAATGTACAGTACTGTACATGTATGAGCTTTTTGATTATGTAGGGTACTGTGTTAGAATAGGCGGAGTGCTTGGTAACCGTACAGTACGTGTATAAGTGTCGGCTCGTGTGTTGTCCGACTTACAATCAAATCGGATTACATTTGGCCCGTAGGAACAGAACTCGTTCGTAAGTCGAGGACTACCTGTATATGGATGCAGTTAGAGAGGACATGGAGGTAATTGGAGTGAGGCCAGAGGATGCAAAGGACAGAGATGGAGAAGGATAACTCGCTGTTTCGATCCCTGAAAAGGAATAGACAAAAACGTGGTTCAACTATTATAAAGATTGGTTTAATGCATGACTGTACAAACAAAACTACAGATGCCTTTTAGTAAACAACCAAAGGAGTGCTGTCACTAAAGCAGTATGATCACTTCTGTGCTCCACAATGTCTGTTGTAAAGGAACTGGACTACGTAAATAAATAAAACTGTATTTTTGTAATCCATCTATCTATCCATCATCTTTACCCACTTCTTCCTTTTTCGATCACAGGGTCACTGGTGCCCATATTCAGCACACACTGTGCAAGAGATAGTGGACACCCTAGGCATGTCTCCAGTCCATCACAGGGACACAGAGACAAACAACAATTCACTCTTTCTCTCTCTCACCTAGGGACAATTCAGAGTTACCAATCAGCCTAACATACATGTTTCTAATCTTTGGGAGGAAACCCGTGTACCTGAAGAAAACCCATGCATGCACGGAGAGAACATGCAAACTCCACCCAGAGTGACCCCCGACCAGGATTCAATACGGCAACCTTCTCGCTGAGAGGCAACAGCTCTACCAACTGAGCCAGAATGCAATCTTGTCTCTGAGCTGCATTGATGAATGAAATCATACAGGAAGACATCCTGATCTCTTTCTTGTGGTCAAATAATTGATAAGTTTCAGAAATATTTGCACTTATTCTGAAAAAATATATAGTATTATCCTTTACAATCAGCATAGTTCATGGACATTTTAATATGATAAATTTTACAAAAAGTTCAGCGAAATAAGGAACAAACATTTAGGACGTTCAAAAAATCCTAAAAGCCAGTAAATGTAAATCTGTCCATGTCCTACCTTGAACATTGCCAGCCTGGATCTCCTCACTGCTCTTCAGAACGGGCATGATGGAGTGGCCTGCGATTCGAATACTCCTCTCATAGCCTCAGATGAGGGGGTGTAAACTGATGAAGTCGCACACAGAAGATAAGAGGGAGGTCTAGCAGGGCAATGGAGGCGTGGATTTTGATTATTCGAAGGCGGGAAGCACCAATGCTGGACTGTTAGTGTGAGGGAAGGGGGCGTCTGCCAACAACTGCCTGATTTGCAACAGACAAGATCCAAATTGGCTGACATATGATTTTGACTCAGATATTAGAGTTAAGAGCCTAACCATCAAATGAAAATGTCAGAGTTTCTAGGGGGACTCAGTTCAAAAACTGGATGATGAGAAATTGACAATCTTTTTTTTTTTTTGTCTCTTTCCATCCAACTGCCTTTCCTTCAAAGCTCCATGGCTCGTTGAGGTGTCCTTCCAGAAGTCTGCTGGTATGCAAGCGCTGTTGCTGTAGAGATGAGCAGCGGCGTGCGCATACTTTACCCTCTTCTTCTCTTCTTCGGATTCCTGGCACTCTGAGCTCTTGCCTAACTTAGCCGGTCATGATCATCAGCTCAGCGGCTCACTCTTCACACTGCTCCTCTCAGTCTGAACAGGAAAAAACAAAAGAAATGAAGAATAGAGTCAGGCGGCAGAGTACAGGTTCTGGACAATGGTGAAGGCTGAATGTTACAGTCTAACCAAGTCATTTTCTTCTGAGGTTAGGGCTCAACTCACTCCTTCACTGCCGAATAAATGTCTTGAGTGTTTCAAGCTGCCGGTTACGCTACTTTAGGATAATCAAGTATTTCTTCATGCAGAGCCTGGCTGTATGTGATTTGTAAATACTGTATACTGCATTATTACTGATATCAATGCCTCTGATGTTTGACAGGTCAGACAGAATAACAAGTGTGGCACTTGTTGTACTTCAGAAGCAAAGTTTCATGATTTTACAGCTCAAGGGTTTTTATTCCTGTTTTTATTCATGTTGTTCTGTTCAGAAATGCTTGATGATGGATTTGGAAAAAAAAACAACATTCATGTTTGTTGATGATATATGGTTAATTTTTTTTTAATAGGGCTGTGCAGTTAAAGGAAGACATGCTGATGCAATAATACTGTATTATTAAACATAGGGATGACAATAAGCCCACATTTGCCTCTTTCCTCACTTTTTTCATCTGTCACCATAAAAGATGGGAGCCCATGTATTAGCCTATGTATATGTCAGTATGTATGTTAGCAAAATTTATCATAAACCAATGCATAGACATTAACAAAACTCTCAGACACTGTTCGATCCTTCAAGGAATGCTCCTTTCCTCCTGTCATTACAATGTTCACAATTTCCATGTCTATTGCCCTCTGAAAGCAAACGGTGACAATGTTTTAGCAAATGTCTGTGTGTGTGTCTGTTATGTCTGTCTGTTAGCAAAATATCTCATAAACCTCTGAACAGGTTTTAATAAAAATGTGAGATATTATTTTCTTCCTGCAGTGCTATCTTGTTGTATATACTGTATATTTGTATTAGATCTCAATTGATATGGAAATTATGGCTATCGCTGATACTGTTATTGGGAGGGGAAGGCGACCACCAATAACTGATATAATGGCTGAACATTTTTGAGCTTTGTCCACCCCCAAGAATCTTAGTAAACAGCAAATGGAGTGGCACTTGTTCATTTAGTGCAGCTGTTAGCAACTATGAAGCTAAGCAAATCAGATCCATCTGTGCCTAGTCCCACACCTAGTTTATAAGGGTGCACTGGTCATAAAAACAGTCTTTCTAATGTGTGTTCACATTTTCTATCCTCTGCTATTCACCATAAAAATATCAAGTGTGTTATAAAAATATTACGTAAACAAAGAAATGCCCTCCTCTGGTTCTGCTGGATACATTGTACGATTATGGCTTTTTCACTGCATTTTTAGGGGTGAAAATTAGAAGTCAGACTCAGAGTCAGAGTCAGAGAGTCTTTATTGTCATTTGCACCACATGTGGTACATGTGATGAAACGAAATTATGTACACAGGGTACATTATACATGTACATTATATGTGTACATCACTGTATCCACTAAGCATTCATTATCAGAATAACAAATAAATCGTGCTACATACCGTACTTTCCGCCGTACACGTCACACTGCTGTATAAGTTGCATCTATTATGCGTCAGCGCTGACCACCCAGAAACGGGGGCCGGTGTTGTGCCAAATATCGATTGGCTGCCAAATGATGGCTACAGGAGCATGCACGGGAGGACTTTAACAAGAATTTAACAAGATTAACACTTAAAAACAGTTACTGTATTTGTTTGCTCAAAATTATAGCAAAGGTGTGTCTCAGTTTAATTTTTCCTTAATTAAAGGACTGTAAAAATCAAATCAGCCGCATTGCAAAAATCGATTTGCGGCTGTGGGAGCGCAAAGAGGGAGGACTCGCTGTGCATTTCTTCGAAATTTAACAAGATAACCACCTAAAAACTATTATTTGTTTGCTCGATATTATAGTAAAGGTGTGTCTCAGTTGATATTTTCCTTATTAAATGCACTTTAAAGGCCAAATCAGCTGCATTTCGCCTGAGCAGTACGGTGAAATGCAGCTGATTTGACGTCTGCTCCAGGAGTTCCAGAGTGAGACGGAGGTGGCTTGGTATGGCAAGCCAAGTGACTCATTAATATCCACTTTTACCTATTAATGAGACATTTGGCTTGCCATATTACTTGAGGGCCCTCTATTGGCTGAAAATGGTAGTGTTCAATATTTTCCATGTCAGAATGAATGAAGTTGTCAGAGATCAGCCAAAAACTGGGTTATAAATACAGGGGGGGGGGGACCATAAATATGTCACTTCTCCATATAAGTCGCAGGACATGCACATTTATGCAAAAAGGTGTGACTTATACTGCGAAAAGTACGGTAATTGTTTTAATACGCTGATCATCTTTATTTCTGTTTTCAAACACGGCTATTATTCTGAATTGTCACCTGTGTTTTCGAGCGAGGTGAACAAGTCCATCAGATTTGCAGAAAGGCACAGTGAAGTGAGATTTCACTGATGCACTCAAATAAAATTGCAGAAATCAATATCATCTACAAATTTGCCTGCCTGCAGAAGCTTTTGTTGTTGTTGTTGTTCTATCGGTCATGGCGGCTTAAAGGAGCAACTTTGTGCTGACAAAACTGGAAAATGTGTTTGAAATTACAAACCTCAGCTGTGGAGTGGCTGTTTGCTTTTGCATTGCGTCTTTTGTGTTGGCAATCTTTCTAGGATGCCTTTTGGTTTGAAGACTTTCACTTTGAGCCCACAGTGTTTTTCTTTTATTTTTGTTAGAGGGTTTGTGACCCAGATACTTGAAAAAGCAAGTCGCTGGTTTTCTGTCAGGTGACTGTGATACGGTTAGTGAGAATGTAGCTCGTGTCACAACACAACTTTCACCTCTTAGAAGAAAACAGCACATACAGTAATTCAGGCTTCTTCTTGTGTAAACCTTGACCGTAACCTGTTTTCTAAAAGCGCCAAATTAACCTCAGGTGCAGTGAGTCATAGCTTATGTGATTTACAGTAATTAACATGGGGGCGGGGTGTGTGTGTGTGGGGGGGGGATGCATTGTTGAAACCTCGGGCAACAGTTTGAGCACAGACAGGTTCATTCTAGATAACTTATCAAAACTCCTCTGAGTTTTTTTCCCCTTGTGTTGATATACCGTCAGTTTCCGTGTCGTCTGCGTCTACAACCGTTGATTTAACAGAAACTTTGGATTTACAAGAAAGGACAAACGTGTTGACACCAGCTGGACTAGATGAGAACTTTATGTTGTCCTTTGGGGGTTGTGACTCGGATAAAACAGACGTGGACATGTATTTTTGCTAGACAGTAATGAAATTATGAAGTACTCGTCGTGGGATGGTCATTCCTGAAGATAAAATATTTAAGTGGGACTTGAATGCACCACATTTCCCCAGACTGTCAAGCAAAACCAAATAAAATACAAGATTTCCTGCAGAACTCATTAAGTAATAAAATAAAAACCTTCAAAGATTTAAACCTATTAATGTGTTAAACATCAAACAGAACAGCCACCTATTTTTCAGCTCCTCGACTTTACACAAGCAGTCTGTCATAACATTGTCACCATCTCATTATAATAATAAAAATATTATTATTCATAATATTATTTTAATTGCATGCTTTTGATTTTGTGCAACCCCACTCAACTTTAAAGCCCTTTTAATGCTCTTTAACAGAGGAAATGGTCATGGTCCATTCTGAATGTCTGTTAATCTGCAGTTACATTTTGATGGTAATCTTGTAGTTGTTGCAAAACAATAATGGTATTAAGAGAAGAAACCTGTTTAATAGTGTGGTTCTTCAGTAATGTTATTTTGGAAATGAATTATAAGGGTATTTGCATTATTTTTTTGCACTGATTTAACTTCCTGTGTTTTGATCAAAGGTGCGGAAGTGATAAAAGGGAGTCCAGTCAATGTGTACTGTTGAGATTTTCATCTGTGCAGAAGATGTGTGTTTGTGTAGAGGGGGGATCCCTGTAATAATAATGATACAATTCTTTTTAGGTCCCAGGATTAATTTGTTTTGATGGGGGAAATTAAATATGTGCTGTTGTAATCTTCTTGGCTACTCACCACAAACAGCAGGCTGAAAGTTTGTGTTTTTTGTCTGTTTGTTGTGAGACTGACTTAGTTTCTGACAGGTTTCAATGTAAAATGCTGCAAGATGAGAAGTTCAATGTCCAGCTGCAGTAAATGTTTGCTGTATGAGAGCAATTCTTTACACATTAGAGCAAACATTTCAGTCGATAAGAAAGAAATTCATTATTCAAAATCTTTTTTTTTCCTCATGAAAATGAAGGATATATCCTAACTCTTGAAGCCATTTTAATGTAACTACCGGTAGAAACAACTTTTAATTAGTTTATGAATTATGCGTGTTTGTCGTCGCGTCCATCTGGTTCTGGAGGGCAGTCTTAGAGGGCAGCTGCTGTGGTCATTATTATCATAATGCTGCTAACGTGACCTGCTAATAAGACCTGCTAGCGCTGCTAACAAGACCACACCGCTAACAGAACCACACTGCTAAAAGGACCACACTGCTAACAGGACCATGATGCTAACAGGACCGTGCTGCTAAACAAATTTCACTGCTAACCAAAACACACTGCTAACAATACCATGCTAATGGGACCATGATGCTAAATGAACCATGCTGCTAACAGGACCATGCTGCTAACAGGACCATGCTGCTAACATGACCATGCTGCTAACAGGACCATGCTGCTAAAAGAATTTAACTGCTAATCGAAACACACTGCTAACAATACCATGCTGCTGCTAATGGGACCATGATGCTAAAAGAACCACACTGCTAACAGTACTGTGCTGCTAATAGGACCATGCTGCTAAAATAATTTCACAGCTAACAGAAACACACTGCTAACAATACCATGCTGCTATTTTCCTTAAAGCTGGGTGGAACTCTCCAGCATGGACTGAAACCAAAGAAACTTCTCAATGGGGCAGGTGGGGCAACTGTCTGTGCTCTGGCTCCATTTATTTCTGATTTTAGCTATTTAGCTCTAATTACATTTCAATGGCACAAAGGTCTGGAGCTCCAACACTCAGCAACAAAAATGTCCTGAACCTCCTCTGTCAACATCCGAAACTGACCTGTTCCCACGGCAACCTTACCACAAGAGACAGAGGAATGTCTGGCCTGAGTTCAGAACCAGCAAGGCTGTAGAACTGTATAAGTCCTGTCACAGACTGCTGTTCTAGTTTCAACAAAACACACATGCGCATGCACGTGCACAGACACATCGAACCAAAGGCCCATCGGTGTTTGCGCTACACTAATGGACCCGATTCATGGGGTTACTAGAGGACTGTTGGGCAGAGAAAAAGTGGATGTTAAAGTGTTGGAGATGTTTCTGTGCAGAGCTGCAGCTCCACTGGGAACATGACTGTTGGGTAAGTGATGAATTGAAGGCATGAATTTTAGATGTTGCTCCTACCAGAGGTGTTCTCACACAGAAAAGTTGTCCTGACCTGAGGGGGCGGGGTTTTTTACAGATTTAATCAGATTTATTTATTAGTATTATTTGCTGGCTATTAAAGAAAACATTTGTTAAGAAGTGAATTCCAAACAGATTTCAGTCATCAAAGGTTTTTGTTCCTATCTGATTAGAAACTTTTCAGTTTTTTAAAATTTACGTTGGTTTAGTGGAAATACTTTGTACTGGTCGTGCCCTTAAATTTATAATCCATTAAAAAGTAGCCAATATGCTCCTAAAAATCCTCTGGAGATTACTTATAGATTAAAACCTTCTAAATGTTGTCACTGACTACAGCTCGAGTTTGAATG
Organism: Hypsolebias longignatus; assembly: GCA_031762435.1. Classification (NCBI taxonomy): domain Eukaryota; kingdom Metazoa; phylum Chordata; class Actinopteri; order Cyprinodontiformes; family Rivulidae; genus Hypsolebias; species Hypsolebias longignatus. The sequence goes on from JARVGV010000474.1 coordinate 14,093,738, forward strand.
AATCTGTGTGAATCCACAGTATAAAACTTATTTCACACTCACTGACTCGTGTGCGTCTACAGTCATAATCTTCATGTTTTTTGAGATGACAATCCGTGGTTATGATTTTGTTGCATGTCTTGCATCATGCTTTATGAGGAACATCAGCTTTAAAGCAAAATGAAAACCAAGTAATCTCTCAGCCTTGTTAGTGTATTGTACATTTTCTCTGGGATCTGAACGTGAGGATTAGCCACAAACACTTTCTCAGTCGCACCAAGCAGCCAGTCACAACCAGTCTCAACGTGTCTTCTGTGGTCATCCAATCCTGATCCTTGTTTTTTTTTGTTTTTTTTTTTTTTGTATGGATTCTATTGACATAGAGAGGATTTCTAACCTACGATTAACACGTCTCCTTCATGCCACCTTTTCATTTGTCCCACTCAGAACTAGGCCTGTCACGATAACAAATTTTGCTGGGCGATTAATTGTCTCAGAAATTATTGCAATAAACGATAATATTGTTTGAAATTTGACAATATTTAGTAAATGTCAAATATAAGAAGAAATGATGGTTAATTTTTGTGTGTAGTACCATTTTCTGACCACCGAATGGCAGTATAAGACTGTTTGAACCAAATAATGGATAGTGAGGGAGTGAGCAGCGTGTCTCTTAAGAAAAAAGGGTGGGAAGCAACGTGACATGGGCTGTCTCTCTTCGTTTTTCAAAATGTCGGACACTCGGTGTGGTTTGAGCTGTTCAGCATAGCATTTGTCAGACAAAGCTTTTAATTTTAAAAAATTGTAAAGTTCTCAGCTTCTTTTTGCAGAGAAAAATAACTTTTTATATGAAGGCACAGGTTTCAACCATGGGTTTTGGAGCTTCGACAAAACTGAGGGTTTTTTTCTCGAGGTTGGCCTGTTAGCATAGCTTGTAGCTTGGCTTCTCAGCTTAGCTGCGTTCAACGATCCAAAAAACACAATTTTGAATGGTTAAATGAATTTTAAAGAGAAATGGGAGTAAGGGAGGGGTCAGTGAAGAGCACCGGAGTTGATCTTTTTGTCATCCAGTGTCTTCAGAAAGAGAGAGACATGAAGAAACGATAAAGCCGATAAATGAAAAATGAGGTTGATCATTTTCATTTATCATGCGATTAACTGATTTATTGTTTATCGTGACAGGCCTAATTATTAGGTAAGATAGGATATTAACTGGTTTTCTTTTATCTCTGATCATTCTCAATCAGGTCATCTGGACAGTTTCTTTTTAGTAGAAACGTTTCACCCTCACTCCAGAGGGCT
>JARVGV010000474.1:14166545-14185836 GCA_031762435.1 Hypsolebias longignatus
TGGATGAGGGGCGAAACGTTTCTTTTTAACAAAAAAACGAAGTCCAGATGACATGATTCAACCTTTTTTGTTGTTTGATCCTGATTGTGTTTATTACTTCCATCTGGAGGGAAAAAGTTAATTGTGATTGGTGGTACTTAGACGTACTAACATTTAGAGATAAAATTAAATGTTAGCTATCAAATTACAGCCATCTTGAATTGGGTTGACTCCAAACATGACAACGATGTATCTATACATATGAAGATTGCTTTTTGAGAGTTTCATTCAAATCTATCCAGTGGTTAATGAGTTATTTTGGTAACAGACAGTAAATCACACACACACACAGGCAAAAACACTATCACCCACCTTTAAGCAACTAACATGGCCGTTTTATTGTTTAATCATTAAACACATACAAAAAATTGTAAATTAGGATTTTGAACTACCAATTCATTAAACATGGACTTGTTCTTTATATTCTACATGTACATATTTATATTTTTGACATTTCATGAATTAATGATCCCAGTGACTGTAAATTCTATCTGTTCTTGTTTCTCTGAGAGACAGATATGCATTGTTGCCACGTGAGTCATGCCATTGCACTGTGACATGTTTCATCTCCAGAATTTAGAGCAGAAATAAATTATGAGTCAAACCTGGAAGCATTATCTACCATAAGTAATTAAGAGCTTCAAACGTTCATGAAAACTGCTTTGTTAAATATGGCAAAACAAAATTTTTTGATGTTTAAATAGATTATATTTACTATCTATGTACAGAATATCATCCTCTAAGTAAAAATATTCCTCCAGAAATGTAATCAGCTGTCATTTATGGTGTAAAGTGACAGTTTTTTTTTTTTTTTTTTTTATTCTAAATTGAGCGTTCATGTTAATTCCAGCTTCAGGGACATTTTGTGCAATCCTCAAATTGTTCTAAGTTGGGGGTATGACTGAAACGTATTCAAGCTGTGATAACACGTTCAGTTTTATAACGTGGACGTCTGCAGTCAGTCCTCAGTGATTCTGCATGCTTCTGAAGAGTTGTGCTAACTTGAATGCTGATATATGTGATTATGAAGCATTCACACTGTTACGATCCATTTTTCTTCCATACATATTCAACATATTTCTATTTCCACAATTTTTGTGCTATTTCAACAAATCATGTATCAAAATGTTCAGTTCTTTCAGGACAATCCTGATATGACTTTTGGTATTGGTGCAACTTTAGTTTTTTGAACTATTTAGCCTTTTCTGCCATTTTTTTCTTCATAGAAAATGAATTAAGCTCATTTTACATCCTTCAAATCTTTAGATGTGTTTAAAACCTTTTGCTGCCCCTTTCACATTTTGTTCTGCTTCAGCTTCCTTGTACAAATTTAAACATTTTTTCAGCTTTCATGTAATTTTAGCTGTTCAGTTGCTTTCGAATAAAAAAAAAAAATAAAATAAAAATTGGGCAAACGTGTTCTTTCTGCTTTCCTATGCTAATTTAAGCTTGTTCTACCGTTTCAACTAGCTGTTTAAAGCTAATTTTAGCTGTTTTCAGATAAATTCAAGTTTTTAATATCTGTTGCTTTCAGCATAATTAGCTTTTCTCTGCTCATTTCAGCTTGTTATGCGCCTTTCAGCATATTTCTGCTAGTTTCAGCTCTTTCTGATATTTCAATTACTGTTTAGCTGTTTTGTGCTAAATTTAGCCTTTTTAGCTAATTCAACTTTTTTTTTTTTTTTCAGCTCCTTCCACTTCCTTCTGGTAACTTAAGCTTATTTCTGCCTTTTCAGCTACTTTTCACCAATTTGTTGCTAATTTCAGCTTTTTGAGCCAATTTTCAAATTTTTGTGCTAATAGATGTTCTTTCTGCTTTCTTCTAACTTGGCTAGTTCTTCTTTTCAGCTACATTTGAGCATGTTGTTTTTAGCTCATTTCAGCTGTTTTTCAGCAAGTTCTTCAGCAATAAGCATTCACACTGCATTGCCGCAGGAAATGCAACTTCTCTATAACCATTACTGTGTCATTCAAACTTTCAGGTGACCTCTTTTTGGTGACAATGTGATGAAGTACATTTGTTCCGCCGATTGGATTAAACAAGCAACAGGGATGAGGGCAGGTCTCTTTCCTGAGAAGTCCCTTCACATGACTCTCATCACTGTCCCCCTCCCTCCTGTGCAGCTCATTAGCTCTTTGAACCAGCTGTCTCCCTCTGTCCTGTGCACACCCTTTCTACTATTCTTCTGCTCCCTCCATCTCCTCTCTAATTTGCAGAGGCGATATTGCCCCAAAGCCTTCCTGGCTAATTTGGCATTGTCCCACATCAGAGGGACACAGGCAGGTGGCTCAAGGGAGGGTTGTTTTAATATTGCAGGGGATTCAGGGTGCCACACCTCCAGTGGCGCTGCAGGGAGGCATAGTCGTCTGAAGTCCCTGTGGATAAATGACAGCTTAGCATCCGAGGTATTTTCTAATTGGTGTTGCTGAGAGCGAGGACATGTTCCGTGTGTGTTTCCCGCACACTACCTGTTTGTGAAAAGGCGTTTGTGTCATTCCCTCAACTCTCGTTAAACATTTCCAGATCTGAATGCTTATATTTTACAAGGGCTGCCTTTATCAGTGTGCGTGCATCACCCTCAGCCGCTGTGTGTGTAACTTCTTCCAAGCCTGAGGGATTAAGTTTCTAATAGTCTGACAATGTGAGCATGTTTGTTTATGTCATCGCATGCTCTCTGCTCACATCGAGCCATCGAGGTAATTTCAATGCTGAGAGATTTTGTTTCCTCTTTTGTTTTGCCGTTCTTTGTGTGCATGTGCTTATGAGCCATGTCTGAGCTTTCCATTGGTTCTGTGTATATAATACATACATACACACACTTATGTGCTTGTGTGTGCACTTGCTCCCCAGATTGGGCTATTGTCACCAGATGTCAGTGCCTGGGAACGTAGGCAAACAATGGTCACTAAGAGGCAAAAGGCAGTTGCCCGGGGAGGGGCGACAGGTTTACGTTTCACCCACCACGTCTTTAATCAGCATATTTAGGAGCGAGTGGGTGCTGTGGGTGTTCTGGGTGTGTTCTCCGAGGATAAAAAAAACCCTGAAGTGGTACTTTTGAAACGTGTTGAAAATGCGCTCATGGGAGAGTGCTGTGGCAGGAAGTGAGAATTGAGATTGAGAGGTGCAGTTGTAGCTGCATCAGCATTGGCGATTTGAGGAACAGGGCGGGGTGGGGTTGTATAATGTGTTGTTTTGATACTGTATCAAAAGGAAAAGCTGAGAATATCCTGGAATAGAGATTATACCCAGAGAAGCGTTTCCCCCAGCGGCTGCACAGTTCATACCAAACAAAAGAAAAGCCTGACCGCAATCTTGATGGAAGACAGATTAGTATCTCGGACAGAAAGCCCTCACAAAGCAGAGAACCCACACAGCTTGTGGCTCTTGGGAAAGTAAGCACACTGAGAAGCATGGCCAGCCATGTCAACACGAGGTCAACAGAAGTGGTTCCAACAACAAAAAAAAAATGCTTTGTCACTTTCGCCCACACATTTTCCTTGGAGAGAACCGTTCGTTCTGAGTGACATCATTTGGAAGCTGCACCAATTAAACTAGGCACCTGCGCCAGCGCGTATTTCTGTTTCTATGGTCGTTTTTGAAAATAGGAGCTAGCTGAAACACGTACATTTTTTTTTTTTTTTGCAGTGTAGCTAGGACAACCGAAACAGAGATTTATGGATTTGCGAGGGCAAAATGTAATGAAACCCTGCAACAGGTTCACATGCAAGCCATGAATTATAGTTATCTGTGGAAAAGAGACAGTAAGCATGAGCTGTATTTAGTGTTGGTGTGATCAGGCTCGACCTCCCACCGAGAGCAAATACCTTTTGTTTCTAATGAGAAGAGGACATAAAGATTAACAAAGAGAGTCCTGTTCAGCGCACTATGGAAGAAACAAAGAAAACAAAGAAGTTTCTTTAGAGTAATTTATGGTAGAGCTTCTCTGCAGCTCGTGCTCACTTGTTTTGCTTCTCTCAACAAACCACTGAAATCTCTGCACAGAACTTTTATTTTGACACGTTTGCATCACGTTACTGTATTGTCAGGAAGAAATCTCCTTCCTCTGATTACAGTTTATGCTTGAACTCATTTACAATATGAAAACAGTGTCATTTATCGTCAACAGAATGACTTGGGGAAACAGAAAGCAAAAGAGTTTTTCAAGGCTTTACAAAGGTCAGGAGCATGAATGGCGACTCTCCAAAGCTTTGTTCAGCCTCGGTTTGAACAAAAGGGTTATTCTAGACAGAACTGAATGATTATTAAACTCGTTTCTTTCACAATTTCCACCCAACTATTACTCCCTTTGTCTTTCAACCCCTTCAAATGTATTTCTGATCCTTTGTACCACTCAATCCCATTTCTTTGATTCCCTCTCAACCACCCTGAGTGCCTGAATTTGTGCAATTGGCGTCATATAATTACCCATGATCAAGCTCCAGCTGAAACGATCCTCTGAGAACGATGAAAATTGGTGACATTTATGAAAATGCCAGTGACTTGTCAAGGGAGGCAATAAAGAGTGATAGAAACACTATTATGGCAAAGCATTTTATTGTGGCCATATGTATTCCAGTCCTGCGTTGTTGTCTTCAAAAGATTTGAGGGTTTCATTTTGGAGTTTTAGTTTGTTAAAACAGGCAGTCTACTGAGAGTCTGAAGATGACTCAAGGATGAAGCAAAATGGCTTGTGTCTGTCTGTCTGTCTGTCTGTCTGTCTGTCTGTTATAGTGGGAGGTAAAGTAAGGACTTTGCCAAAACAACTTGGATTTTTGGTTCACTAAGTTCATAGTAGGTTAAGAATATTTAGCTGTTGTACAATGAGTATTTTATAACAGCAATTGTTGTGGATCAAAATGTGTAAATGTATATAAGTGCTATGTGTTGCCATCATTGTATGTTCCCATACAATGATGAAATTGGTTTTCTGGATTTGACCCATCATATATGAGCTACACCCAGGTGGATCAGTGGGCAGCTAAGAGCCTTGGGAGCAGTTAGGGATTGGATGTCAGTTATATAAATTTAATTTTATATACAGTATTTACAAAAATATCAATTTCAACCTTATTTTTTTAACCAAAAGTCAACTTAATGCTTTGTGCACATTGATAATATTTGTACAGTATATGGAACAATTCGGTGCAAGACGAGCTGTTTTATTTTGGACTAATTGTAGTTTGGCAAAATATTTTTCTGAAGCACTGGAACACACCATCGGACAATACTGCAAGTGACACAAGACAACTGTGTTAATAATTTGAGGGATTAATTTGAATGGTATGTACTGTAAACATAATTTTATAACTACTAGTTGTCTTCTTTGTTAAATTTTCTTTGACTATAAAGACAAGAAGACAAGCAGCTAAGCTGAAGTATTCACACTTCTGTCAAACACACAACAAAAGGAATATAAAAAGGTCATCTTGCTGCATGAGAATGATCCCAGAAAGACTAATCACCATTCCACCGTCCACACAGACATTGTGCTTCTATAGAGCACACACACACCTTCTATATGTCCACACTGCTTTGCTTTGTTCAGTCCTCCTGACCAGACACCAGTAGTTTGTAATGTATTCATATTTCCAAGAAACATGCCAGTGTTTCAGAATCAGTGTCAAGACGTTTATGTAGTGTCTAGAACTGTCTTCAGCTAGCTCTCTCTCAACAAGCTAACATCAAAACAATAATTATTGTCTGTGACTCAGACTGCTGCCCTAGACACACCAACAAAAAGAGCAACAACCGTGCAACGCGTCTGTAGGTTTTGGGCCTGTGAACAAAGGACTGTAAAAATCTGTGCACGTTTCATCTTTTCCATCAATGACATTGTTCTTTATGCAAAGCAGCCAGATCACTGTGAGGTACTTGAGGTCATATAAGGAAACCGTCTGCCTTAAGGTGGGCCATCCAACTAAGCAAAGCTTTGTTTCCGTTCAGATGGAGCTGGTGAGAGGAACCACATCAGCACTGAATAAAGGAAACACAGAGGGGAACCTATTCTTTTTGTCTATTCTGATTTTGAGTTTGCTCCTGAGGGGAATAAACATGAAGAATTAATATTTTAATATGTTTAAAAAATAGAAAATATTTAAATAAATATGACAGATTTCCATTAATCCAACTTGCCCTAATTTTATCTGATTTTTTTAAACAGTTCAAAGTCTGGGATTTGTACACAAGATGTGTTTTTGGGGCCCTAATAGTGTGAATGTTTATGAAGCATTCACACTACAGGTAATCCTCGGGTTACGTCACTCCCGGCTTACTGCATTTCGGACTTACGGCCGCCTCCCCAGTGACGTCATCACACCTCACGTTGACTTTTTCATGCAGCATTTTATTATTATTATTTATTTTTTTTTTTTTTTAGGGTATTGTGTTAGCGAACTGCTTGGAAATACAGCAAAACTGCGTTTTAAGTACACTGTACGCCATGTGCTTTCAATTCCGGGTTACGTTCAAAATCTGGACTTACGTTCGCCACGTGTTTTCAATTTCGGGTTACATTCAAATCGGTATACGACCGGGCCGTTGTAACGGAACTCGAACATAAACCGAGGACCACCTGTATTGTGATCCCTTTTTTCTTTTGTACATTTTTTTGGGCAAATTTCTTGTTCCACAATTTTTGTTTTATTCCAACAAATCATAAATCAAAACATTCAGCTCGTTCAGGAGAATCCTGCAATGACTTTTGGCATTGGTGCATCTTTAGCTTTTCGAAATATTTCCCCTTTCTGCCACTTTTTCCTCATAAAAAAATGAATTGAACTCATTTTACATCAATCATATCTTTAGATCTGTTTACAACCTTTTACTGCTGCTTTCACATTTTGATCCAGTTCAGCTTCTTTCAGCTTCCTTGTGCAAATTGAACGTATTTTTCAGCTACTTTCAGCTGTTTTTTTCAGCTGTTTTGTGCTCCTTTCAGATTCTTTCTGCTAACTACAATTTTTTTTTTTTTTTTTGCTTCTTCTAAGTTCTTTCTCCTAATTTCAGTTTGTTAAGCTCCTTTCAGCTGATTTATTCAAGGTTCAGCTTAGCTACTATTTAGCTGTTATGCTAATTTTAGCCTTTTCAGTGAATCCCACAGCACTCATTTCAACTTTGTTCAGCCTAATTCAGCAAACATGTGCTCTCTCCACTTAATTGTGGTAATTTAAGCTTCATTTTGCTTTTTAGCAACTTTTCAGCTTTTTCTTGTATGTGTGCTAATCTAATGTTTGTTTGTTTTTTCAGATAATTTGCACTTTCTTGTGCTCTTTTCTCCTTCTTTGAGCATAAGTGGACAAATATGTTTTCTTTCTTCTGCTAATTAAAGCTTGTTCTACCGTTTCAGCTATGTTTTTGGCATATAGCTAATTTCAGCTGTTTTCAGATAAATTCAAGTTTTTCATGGTAATTTATGCTACTTTCAGCCAAATTTTCTTTTGCTAATTTCAGCTTGTTAGTCTCCTTTTAGCTTATTTCTGTTAGTTTCATCTTTTTCTGCTATTTCAGCTACTATTTAGCAGCTTTTGTGCTGAATTTAGCTTTTTCATCTAATTCCACATTTTTGGAGCTTATTTTAGCTCCTTACACTTCCTTCTGGTAATTTAAGCTTTTTATGCCTTTTCAAGTACGTTTCAGCTATTTTTTTTTTTTGCTAATTCCAGCTTTTTGAGCAAATTTCCTAATTTGGTGCTCATTTCTGCTTATTTAAACCTAATTAAGCAAATATGTGTTCTTTCTACTTTTTTCTGCCAACTTTGGCTTGTTCTTCCATTTCAGCTACATTTCAGCATGTTTTTAGCTGTTTTTCAGCTAGTTCTTAAGCAATGAGCATCCATACTGCATTTTCACTGGAAGTGCAAGTTTTCTTTGCAATGGCACCTTTTATAGCAGCTTAGATTTATTATTTTTTTTAAACAAGTTGTAGTTAAACTTTAAAGCAGTGGAATCAAACAATGTACCGGTGATAAAACATCAGCATTCATTTTGCTTACTTTTATCCTTCCCCAACCTATGAGAGCCAATAACTATTGTGGTTGACCACTAAGACTTGCAAAAATGCGTCTGTCTTCTCATGAGCTCAGTGTTTGTCTTTCCGTGGTTTGTTTCCACACGAGCATTGCCTTCAAAGTAAAGGATCATGGGGTGGCCTTTAATCAGAGTAACAGTGTGAAAGAGGAATGGTTTGACTCGACTGTGTGCCCGTAGGACATCCATACCCCTAAGCAACGGTCTCTCATAAATCTTTACCTTCACACAGCCACAAACATTGCCTACTGGGACACATGACTCCTGTTTTATTTCTCCTTCTCTGCAGCACATGACCTATCTGACCTAAATCCTTAGTCTTCCTAAAAAAAAATAAAATAATATACTGCTTCGATGTTATTTGCTGTTAAGTTAAGTTGGGATATTCAAACAGAAACATTCTAAAGATACAAGTACTCCAGGAGCATGCTCCAGAGTATCACAGAGTAACCTTAAATAGCTAATCTGGGCTATAATCCTTAAGAGGATGAAACCTTGCATTTATCACAGTAAACCCACCCTGAAATGGGATGATGGCTCTGGCAGCTTTCCAACTCAAATGGGTTGCTTTTGTCTATGGCGACCCCTCTTTCTGAGGTTGGAGAGGTGAAGGAGGGCCCATCAGAGATTTCCCCATGGGTTGGAACTTGAAAGTTTTTGTTTCTATGAACTTTACATCAAACAAAAACAGACTACTGCTGGCTCTTTGAAGAGCCAAAGGGGGTGGGTTGACTTTGCACGAGCCTCTGTCTGGACGTGTTCTCTGTCAGAACGGACTGCTGCAGTAGATCATCAAAAGGTCCACCGGAAATGGCACAAGATCAAGGCACTGAGCGCACCTCGGAGCTACCTGTTCAATCGCATACAGGTGGATGCACTCGAATACAAATCTGTAGGCTCCTCTCTGACAAGATGCTTTAATGGGGCCTGCGTTTTATGGCTACACCACTTTAGAGTTGCTGTTTTATAAAGATTCAACGCCAAAGTACAGTAGCTGCTAACACACTGTAAATAACACAACTAGTACTTCAGCTACATCAACAATGGCAATATGGAGTAAAAAGCCAGGGATCAGCATTGATTTATTTAAAATGAAGAGACACTGATTTCCTTATTGCAGCCTATTCACTGCATATCTTCTCTTTGGCCTTTGTATGTCACAAGTGGGGTAGTGGTTAAAGTAGTGCACTATATAAAGGGACACCCCTTAAAAAAAGCCTGTATGTCATCATTTGTTACAAAATCATTTTTATTTAAAGAATAATTACATCAATGTTTCCTTGTGTAAAGCTAGCTTGCAACAAACTTTGACAAACATTTTTTGTGTTTGAGGAAAATAAACTAGCACTGCATGATACTGTACATCTAAATACAAGAAGGTAGACGTTCTCGTTGTTAGTATTTGACCTTGTTTTATCTGGCATCTTGACTTGACTGTGTTTATTACTTCTTTTATTTGATTTTAATTGCTTTTGTTGAATTATTGTTGCCTGTACTTTACCTGTACTTCTGTCTAAAAGAGAAAATGAGTCCTCGTGGCTCAATGAGACTAACCTGGATAAATAAAGGTTGAATGAAAAATAATGGTTGCTGCTAAAAATATATATTTTAATGGAGAAATTCAACAGCATGGTCATTTGTTCAAATCGGAATTAAAAAAAACATATTTTCTAAATTAATGCCTCAATGTCCCAAGCATGAGCTTTAATATATAATATGTCCAAGATCTGAGTGGCCACATTTGCAGTTTGTGTCTTCTGAAATATCTCTCACAGGTGGCTTGTAGTGCATCACCACTGACAATAAACACAATTATGAAGTGTTTACTTGTCAACAAGTGGGAATGTATTTGCAAGGAAGCTAAAGGACAGACAAGAGACAGAAGTTTAAGGTTATACCACCCCTTTTGTTTAGTTGTTTCTTTCGGTCTTTTGACTTCTATGGCTGCTTCCCTCCTGTTTTCCTTAAATTTAAATCCTCTTGTTTAATGTTACTTTCATTTTTTTATTATTCTGTCACTAAATCAAATGTGTCACAGGACACCATAAGATTTACATGTAAATACAACTGTTATACAAGTACTATGCTGATGTCCCCCGTCATTGTAGTTTTTGAGATGAGTGTTTTTATGGACTGGACTTGAACAAGGAATGCAAGTAAAACAATGTTTTAGTGCAGGATAGTCAAGTGAGTAGGAGTTACATTGCATACAAGAACAGAGGTTTTTATTTTTTATTTTATTTTTTCATGGCAGCCCAGAGTGACTGATCCTATAGGGAGGGAGCTATTTTATCCACTAACAGGTGCAAAGATGGAGCTAGGGGGTGGCCACAGGTGGCCTTTTTTCCCTATTCATTCAACATTTATTTACCGTATACTGGTTAGTCTCACTGAGTCACAGGGACTCATTTTCAAGAGAGACCTGTTTTACACAAAACCACAGATAAAGTACACACAACAATAAACAGCCATAAAATGCATATACGGTAAAGTAAAAAGTAAATTAAATGAGCGATATAAAACAAAATATTAATGTAACGAGGTAAAATGCTAAAAACAAGAACATCTGCTCTGATTTTTGCATTGAACTTAGCAGCTGTTTAAAATCTCTTAGAGGTCAAAGTCGACAGCTTCAGATCTTTTTATAAGCTGCTCCAGGAAACAGGAGCAGAGTTAGAGACGGCCCTTTTTTGTTGCTGAATTCAGTTTGCACTGAAGCGATGCTGCGGGTAATGATGTCTTGAATGTGCACGCTGTAGCTGCACTGATGATGTGACAGAAGTCAGCAAGGAGCGATTTAAAGATGAAAATGTACCAGTGGGAGAGTGCGTGAAGTTAATGATGTCCAGTTAACCAGTGAGTACAGGGTGCTGTGGTGTTACAGCCCGTTATGAATCTTAGTGCGCCGTAATAGACAGTGTCCAACATCTGCAGAGTGCTTGTAGGAGCATTCATGTTAATAACGTCACCATAAACAATGGAAGGAAGGAACGTAGAAGTTACACGGTGTTTCCCAGCGTTCAGAATTAGACAAGATCTATTTGTGAAAAATAACCCAATTTTACTTTCAATTTCTTTATCACCATAGATTAATCTTCTGCCACCCCAATCATTTGAGGAAACTTTACTTTTAAGCAATATGAAACAAAAAAGAATAGTTTCTATCTTCGGGGGTCACCACAGTGAATTAACTTGCAAGAAAACTTGTCAATTGTTTTTACGCCGGACGCCCTTGATGCTACCACAGCCCTCCGTGTGGAGCAGAGAGCTGTCATCTCAGGTGCCCAGGGAGCAGATGGTAAATAGTTAAAGGGCCCAGATTGGAACAAATGAGGGTGGAGGCAGGTGTGGTTGTCACCATGCCCACTCACAATTTTGAATTTGTCAGTTCGGGGAGTTGAACCAGTGACCTTCCCATCACAGGCTCGCCTTCTCTAACCTCTGCACCACCACTGTTTTTAAAAACAAGGAGATGCTTCACAAAGGTAAACACGATCCTGTCCCGACTTTCTTACTACCGTGAAGCTCAATTCCCCCCAAACAAGTAGAGAAACTGAATTTGAGATTTTATATATTTGCTGTGTTTCATGCTGAACATAGATTTAGGTTCATGAGCGGTGAGCACATTTAGTTTTTATTTACGTTTTACACAACGTCATAACATTCAGAATTGGAGTTGTACATCAGCACGGTAGAATAAAAAAATACTGTTTACACAATTTTGCTTTAAGGAACAAAATGTACCCAGTGCTAGTGCTAAAAGCTAATGACTGTAACTTCCAGTCATGAACTGTTTACTCAACTTTTATTGGAAGCTGTGCTATTAGAGCAAAGCGGCTTCAACAATCAACAAGTGCAAATGAAGGTTTGTACAGTATGTTTATGGAATAAATATGTGCCACTAGGATTTAAATTAAAAATGCCTCTGAAATTTTAATGTTGCATGTTTGTATTTAAATGTTCAGCGTTAAAATATATTCAGTTTTAACCTAAAAAAAATCAGTCGTTTGAAATTTTATTTGTTATTTTCACTTCACGCTAAAATTCACACTATTATTTCAAAGTGATCACATTTTCAATAGCTGTTTTTCAGTTTAATATTTCAGTATTAAAATAATTGGCACAAAAAAAAAAAAAAATTCAACCTGAGATTCAACTGGCTCAGTTATTCAGCGTCTAAAAAAAAATCAATGTTAAAAAAAAAAGGCAGGGTTACTTCAGGTCACAGACATTAGCAAAGGATGTCAGAATCCAATTAGCTTTTTTAGTCACGTGACATTACACTTGTTGCGCTGATTTTGAAGGAAAACCAGCATGTCCGTGGCAGTCATGGAAGCTAATGCTAACTCAACGGTGAGTTTAATGTTTTCATTTTTCTGTAGTTTGGTTTATCTAGTATTGAACTTGATGTGCAAAAAAATAAAAATACTACAGCAAAAATGAAAACACTAAACTCACCGATGAGTTAGCGTTAGCTTCCATGAGCATCTCTGAGATGTTGCTTTCCTTAAAAAAATCAGCGCAACAAGTGTAACATCATGTGACTAAGAAAGCTAATGCGGTTGTTGGATTCTGACATCCTTTGCTAATGTCTGCGACCTGAAGTAACCCTGCCCTTTTTTTTTTTACACTGAATTTCAGACAGCAAATTGAGCCAGTTGAATCTCAGGAGACTGAAAGTAGTGCGTTTTGAATTTTGAAAGGTTGAATTTTTTTTTACACTGAAAAGTTAAACTGAAAAACCGCTATTGAAAATGTGATCACTTTGAATTAATAATGTAATGTGAATTTTTAGCTTTAAGTGAAGGATTCAAGGTTCAAGGATTCAAGGTTTCTTATTTGTCATTCGCACTAAGGACAGATAGCATAAAAACAATATGCCGAACAGCAGCACGAACATGAGTCTGTGTGAGCAGATGAGCACACATGAACACAGCAACATGAAACAGATCAGCAGCAACATGAAACAGATCAGCAGCAACACAATGTAACTTTTTCATAGTGATTATCCTGGTTAGAGATTCATGAGTCTAACAGCCTCGGGGTAGAAGCTGTTCCTCAGTCTAGTGGTTCTACATTTAATGCTCCTTAACCTCCTTCCTGCAGGGTAAAAAAGTGTGTGTGCTGGGTGAGTGGGGTCCTTCATGATGCAGGTGACTCTGCATCTGGAGGTGTGAAGTGAAAATAAATAAAATTTCAAACAATGACAATCAATTTTTTTTAGGTTAAAAATGTATTCTGAATATATTTTAACACTGGAAATTTAAATACAAACAGACAAGATTAAAATTTCAGTGGCACATATTTACTTCCATAAATATTAAGTTCTGATGATGCCCACCGGCGGGCACAAGGACCATGCGGACTCCTCAGACTCTGGGGGCCGGGCTCCTGTTTTTCTCATGCACCAGCGTCCACTGACATTGGCCACAGCTCCACATTAAACACTCTGCATTCATTAAAAAAAAAAAGGAGAGAAAAGGAAGAAAGAAAGGAGAGCAGACTCAGCAGAGTCATCTGGTCCAGCTGAACACCGAGTTGTTGCTCTCAGCGCGTCGCCACAACCTAGAAGACAGCGAGGAGGGAAAAATGGCCCAAAGTGAGAGGCAAAGAAGTTTGAAGAGTGAGGAGTTCTTTTTTGATTCCGAGGCGTCTCTCTCGGACCAGCAGGATTTCGACTTATCTAGTTGTTCCTTCAGTGACGTCTTCAACTCCAAAGACTCCCACATGGAGCAGATCAACACTTTCTTGAAAAACGTGCAAGTCCTGCTGGAGGCTGCAGAGTTTCTGGAGAGCGCCGAGCGCAAGGACGGAAGTGAGTTTGTTTGTTCTTGCGTCTTGATCCTCCTAATTCCAGGAGCAAAATAAATAAATAAAAAGGAAGAAACTCATCAAAAAGACTTCATTGTCAGGAGTCTCAGACAACAAAGGGGGCTGAGTTCATTCAATAAGCACTGCCAGCAGTCGGCTTCCAGACAAATAAGACATTTGCATTTGTTAGAAAGGAGAAAAGCTGCAAGGAAATTGTGGACATTTTTGTTTTTTTTTATCTGCGTGATGGTTCATGGTTGCATAACTTTCCAATCCAGGATCCTGCAGTTGTGTCTGCAGAACAAGTTAAAGCATTTATATAATTTAGTGCATGAGGGTAAATGCTGGCTCGTGTTCAGTCCTAATAAAATCTGATCACATTGCGGCGTCCTCCTGCTCACCGTGGGATGATGTCATTCTGCCCCCGCAGACTCGATCAGAAGCCGAAAACTTTATAGATAAAACGCTGTAAGCTCAATTAAATACTGATTTCGGCGAGTATTAAGCATGTATTAAATGTATTTAGACTAATATGCAGATAAAATTAAGTTGTGAGACTTTTTGCTTAAAATGCAATGGACATTGGCTTATATGGATATAATTTAATAGCTGATCATTGAAGATATGCAATATGAAGTGACTCTTCTGAATAAAACCCTGTTCCCGTGAAACGCTCGATCACTTCCGTGTGCATCTGCTGGTGCCCCGAGTGTTTTTATTTTTCATTCGTCTAGTCGCGAGAATTGATGCGCATATTTTTCAGTTGGCTACTCGTGTGTTCATTTTTTTATTTTTTTTTTAATCGCATTTCATCTGAATTTTCTTGAGTTCTCTCAGTTGTTTGCTTCCTGCTACTTTGGGGGGCGTCTCGTTCTGATTTCCACATGGCGCAAACCTCGTCTGCGATTGGTCAGGTCCTGGCTCAGCCCACGACGTCTATCAAGGTGACTCGCCAATCAGACTCCGGCTTTTGTTCTACGTCACGTGTTGCTGGGCCTGGCATCTCCGGAAAAATAACCGCCCACAGCTATTGTAATGCATGGGACTTGTAGTTTTCTTTTTCACTTTGCAGCCTTTGTACTGTACATGGGAAAATAAATCCATCCATCCAAGTTAAAACATTTTAATGGTAATTAATTAGCACATCAAACACAAGTTAAATATAGTTTATTGGTGTATTTAATTCTCGTAATTGTTCAAAAGCAACGCACAGATTGCTGTTAAGTAATATTTCAGAAATATGCCAAATTGAAAGCTTATTGGTACTTAGTTATACTTTTTTTAAATTTACCTTCTGAAGTGGTAATAAACAAGTTTAACCTAAAAACAAGCCAAGCAAAACAAAAATCACCACACCAATTGATAGTTTTTATGTAGATTTATGTTACTAAATTAAACCATAAAATGTTTAATTCTACAATTTAAGGTTCTGTAAAATTACCTGAATCATATAATATGTTGACGAAATCTTTTACGAGTATTTAACACGGGTTAATTTGTGAAAACAATAAAATACATGTACAGTACTACGTCTGACTGGCGTTAGTGACTGCACAAAATACTCAATTTCCCAGAATCCATCACGTTTAAACAGGCCTCGCCTCTCTGCTTGGTTCCCGCCCCCCAGCTGACCAGCTAGGTAAACAAACAGCAGAGCAGAGGAAACGAGCCGCTGCAGGCACTTTGCTTGCTCTCTGCTCCCAAGGGAGATTTTTTTTATTATACATTTACAATTTTCTAAAAAAAAAAAAAAAAACAATTCCTATTTAACAGAAGTACTAGTTTCATACACTTATTTTAACATTATTTTTTAATAACGAAAACTTAAAAGCATAGCTTGCTAGCTTGCGGTGCACTTTTTTTCCTCGTTTTTCTTTTCGACAAAATGCTGAGCTTTTAAAGGCGCTGAACAAAATTATCCAACGTCGTTTTTTAATTTTTATTTTATTCATTATTTTATTTTATTTATTGTTAAACCGTCTTCCCTTCGTGTAAAAGCTTCTCGTCGTGCTGTTTACAAAGCTAACGTTTATTGCTGAATAAAACGTTAGCTGCAGCCAGCCAGCCTCGGGGAAGAATGACTGCCGTTCAGCTAATGAACATCCAACGGTTATTGGAGGCAGCGGAATATTTAGAAAGAAGAGACAGAGGTGAATAAATTCGTGTTCGAACATTTATGGGTTCGGCAAAAAAGAAGGATTGATGGAAAACGTTGTTCCCCATTTGGACAGAATGCATGATTAGTATTGTGAAACAAAATCCGAACTTGCGAGCTTTAACTGTTAGTTTTTATTTTCACCACAGAGTGCGAACACGGATATGCCTCGACTTTCCTGTCTAATCAGAGCACAAACTACCAGAGGCAGAGGAAATTCCGAAACAAGAAGTTCAGCAGCAACCACAACAGGTAAGGGATTGCGCTCGGTCGTGACGTCATCATATGAAATTAGCTTGTATAATGTGGCCCCCGTATAAATAGATGTGTGGCTAAGTATAGGTGTCGCTTGTTAAACCGCCTTTAACACCTCAGTTTGTGGGATGGTGAGTGTACCGCAGACAGCATGTGATCTCTGCCAACGCGTTTGGTAAACACATGAGCTGTTACTGAACGCTGCCAGTGAACATTTACACTGCTCAGAGATTATGTGCAGAAAGGTTTGCTTTCAGAAGTAAAACTGTTGATTTTTTTTATAGACACTTTTTTGTTACATTTGATCAAATTAACACTTAAATGGTAAATTGACTGTACCAGTACTTGTATATCGCCTTTCTATCTTATTGAGATACTCAAAGTGCTTTACAGCTCAATCTGTACCCTCATTTACCCATTCATATAGCACTCTACTATATCTATATCAGGATAATCAGTGCTTTATCGCATTCATACACACACTGGATGTGGTGTGAATGACACACATTGGAGGCACTGAGGGGTTCAGTGTTTTACTGCTGGTGGAATTGAACCCCCAGCTCTTGCATTGGAGAACGACTGCACTAACTACTCAGCCACAGCCGCCCCATTCAAGAGATTGATGTTACCCGCTGCCGAAGAGCTGATGATAAAGTCTTTACCTTTGTATGTGTGTGTTTGTGTGTGTGTGTGTGTGTGTGTGTGTGTGCTCCAGAGCTGGTTTGTTAACGATGCTTGCAGAAAGTAAGCAATTCAAGATGGCTGCCATAGTCAACTGACTTTACAAAACACACAAATGGCTACAACTCAGTCAGTTTTACAGATATTGACATATAGTTTGACAAATGCTAGTATTAGACTGATCCCAACACATAATCTTAAGTGCTAACGGATTGTGCAAGATCTTTATTTAAATCCTGCCTATAATTATTTGGGGTCGGCTTTTTCTTTTTGTTAGAAGTATAGTTCATAAAGCACTGGCAGACTTCGATGAAAATTTCAGGAAATAGTCATTTGGATGCACCTCTACAACTGATTAAGTTTTGGGGCAAACACACCTCAAGATAACAGCCAACTAATTTTAAGACACAAAAATGTCTATAACTCAGTTTCACAGATAATACATACTTTGAGATGTATTATTTTAGTAGCTGAGTCATTACTACGAATACTCCGAGCATGATGTCTTGAGATACCATATGAGATTGCGCTTAGCAATCATTTTCAAGGTTTAACCAAAACGGTTACAACGTTGCATTGGGGGATTTAGTTCTTGACATAGTTCTTCCATTTAAAGTATTTTATACACTGTAGTTTAATTTTTTTGTTTATCTATTACTCCAAGCAAGACACATTGCTATTTGTGACCTTGATGTTTGCGGACTTAGGTGAATATGTATAAAGCTGCACCATCTCCTCCCCAGTCCAGCTTTATAAAACAATATAATCCATCCCAACAATTATTGTTCTTATTTAGAGGAACTTGCATTCATATAAAATAGGAAGGATCTTCCAAGTTGAGCTTCACTGGCATTGTGTTTTCTCTTGGTGTTTCGTTTCTACTCAAATTTGTCCATCGACAGTCACACAACAAACGGAAGCTCCTATCTATTTCTCTTTTAGCCTTTTTTATTAACCCAAGAGTGGGCCACAAACGAGAACTTCATATTACTCATCACAAGGACTGAAACGTTGCCTCGTTCTGCATGGCAACAGTCATTATCAGATAAACCTGAAGTCTGCGCCCATATTTATTGCCCTTTAGATAATTTAGAACTAATAGGGAAATCATATAAGTCCGCCTCAACAAATCATGTATTTCAGTGTAAAATTCAATCTATTGATGACCTTCATCTGTACACATGTTGGGCTTTCAATCAGAAAACTACTTTAGGAGTCAGCAGGGGAGGGACAGAAAATGACAGCACACATAAAGGATTTGTTCTTTGAACGCCTTGTAACACAGAGAAAAACTATAAATTAGGCCGTGCAGAAATAATGTATGATGTTGCTTTTGTTCTCCAAGAAGGCATGTTCACAACTGGCCCTGTAATTTAACACGTTCAGTATGTAACACCCCTTCAGAGCTGCATATTGCGGTGTAGCTCATTTTCTTCCCACTCCTTCCAAGCTAAAAACGAACATCGTTTGGACATCACCTCAGATGTCAGACTTCACTACAAGCACTTTGAAAAATGCATTTATTATTGCCACACACCAATAGATGAGGGTGAACACATAATTCAAGATGGCTGCCACTTCCAACTTACGTCTATAATTCAGTCAAATGTAGTGTGGTAGTAGGTGAGAGTCATTCACAGCAGTTAAATCATAAGGTTTCACATTCGCACATAACGTTTTCTAAATTTGACCAAAACAGTTAAATCTCCCATCAATTCTTAACATAAGACGTCTCAGTCTAAACTTTAGCTTTTAAGAGTGACATGATGCTAAACCCAAATTTATTTACATTTTTATCAGTTTAGTTGAAATACAGTCAATCAGCCACAACATTATGACCTCACTGCTCTTGTCTCAGTGCAAATTGCTGTGACACATCCTGTCTTTCACGTTATTTTAACACAAGAGTTGCACATACTATTTTGCAGATTTATCATATCCATAAAATTGGACCAAGTTGATATTAGGCGATCATAAATATTTTGGTTATTGACTCACCAATGAAGCTGAGAAACATATCACATCAGCTTCAGAATACAAGTCCAGGTGTTTTATTTATTTATTTATACGTTTTTTGGGACTTACCATGGCCCAGAGGACTGAGACTCTTCACCAACATACTGAGAAACATTAGCATTTTGTTGAAAAGTTGAGCAGTCCTTTTTACGGTGGAATTTAAACCAGCAATTTTCTTAAAGAGGAACTTAACCCACTGTGGAACGATAGCTCCGCCCCAACACAAGATTCAAAAAATGCAACAAAGTGGGTGTGCCAAGAGGCACTGCCTAAAGGAGGGGAGGAGGTGGGGGGTTAGAGCGAGGAGG
>JARVGV010000474.1:14202689-14215592 GCA_031762435.1 Hypsolebias longignatus
TCTTTCAGCTGCTTTCTTCTTCAGGGGTTGCCACAGCAAGCAAACTTGCATGAAAGATTTGGCAATTTTTTTTTTTTTTTTTTTTTACTTTTGATGCCCTTCCCGATGCAACCTGGGCTCAAACCCGCAACCTCAAGATTACCAGACCACAACACTGGCCACCAAGCAACCGCAACCCTCTATTTAAAATATTATACAAATCATTATACAAATATATAATATAAAATTTACAGTTATAAAACTATTTTAATCATATGCTAATAAAAGTGGTATTAGATGGTATATTCAAATAAATTAATTCTTTAAAAACCAAAATGTCTGTTAAAATAGCAGAGGAACTAGATAGTTGTTAAAAGCACATATTCTGTCTTAACATATCTGTGGAAATAGTTTATATGGTTGGAATAAAAGGCATGTCCTACATTTTACATAATTTCTATGTTTGCTAAATAGCTAGTTATTATGAAAGACCATTGCACACTTAGCTAATTTTTGTGTTTGAGCTGTTTCAAGGGGAACTCTTGCTCGCATCTACACAACTGGCCTTGTTTCAGGCTTTGTTCACACATTATTCCACCACAACCACTGAGATTTCTTTTCAAGGCTGCTTCTGATTGCTCTCATCATCTCAATGAAATAATTACATCTTGTAGCCGCTACTATTTTCCTACACATCACACTGAAAAAACTTTTTTTTTGTCAGCATGCTTCTGAGAAAATTGCACATTATATGATATTTAGCATGCATACTGCACTGTGCTCCTGTTAGTGCCCTGCCAACAGCACATGCACTCTGCACGTGTGGATGATCCAAGAATAATGAGAGCAGAGTGGAGAACGTGCATGGTATCTGCGATGAGTTAAATAACCAACAGTTCATGATTCATATTGAAACAAGCTAAAAATTTGAAGAAAAAAAATGGTTTTCAATAAATAAATATATAAACACATAAAGTTATGCAAGCGAAGTCTTGTTTAAAGAGCTGGATAGATGAGAGGAAAGGTGTGGTGCAGTGACCCAGGGCTGGCTGGCTGCTTGTTCACATGTCAAAGCCAAAAGGCAGAGCTGCCTGCCTGTGCACCCATCTGGGGCCTGTCAGGAACACGAGTCACAGCCACACACACATCCACACACACAGTCCCAAGCTTGACAGAAACACACATGCCTACATACTTCAGTGAAGTGAGTACTTTGGAAGCAGCTCGTTGTCTCTGGAGGACGCCCGCCATCCTTTTCTTAAGGATATGGCAGAGAACTGCATAATGTCATAGCTGATATCATTTTCTGTTAGTACTGACTGAATCAACTGATTGCTTTAGTCATGTTTGTACCAACTTTTGGTTTGATCATTTTATAACTAAACACCAGATTAAAAAGAAAAAATATATATTTGTTTTCTTAGCCAAAAATCTGATTAAAAAATAATCTGTTAAAAAGATTAAGCGAAAGCAGTGGCATCAAAATAACATATTTTATTTGTTAAAATTTATTCTAAGTGCTTGAGTTAAAAAGAAAACTGCAACAATGCTCATCATATTGTTGGTTGAACAAGAACTAAAATCACATGTAAACCTGTTTTCCTGAGGCTGTGAATATTTTCTTTGTGGGCTCCAGGTAACTCCCCTTCACATGTGGGAGATCAGCAGCTACACTGGCAGCTTTAGATGTCGTTTTCTTTTAATAGCTGGTTACGTTCTAGATCGATCTGTCCATAGATGTGCTCTGTAGAGAGTGTGGGCCGCTGTTAGCCTACATGTACCTACCAGTCACGACAACAAAGAAAGAATCATCCATTAAAATGTTACTTTCAGATTCTCAGTAACCTTTAGCTCGTTTTTTGTTGTTATTTGTAGGTCAGAGATTTGATATGCTATTTGTGACATTTTAGAAGTCCTGGTTGCAACAAACCACGTTAGGTAATCCATTACAGATGGAGAGCTCTTCATTCAAACAACCTCCAGCTTTCCATGTCATTCACAGCACTGGAGATGTGAAGTACAAAACAATTTTTGGCAACTTATTTGTGATTTTTTTTTTTTTTGTTTAGCATTTGCTGATGTGGCCACTCATCGGTAGAGCGTAGTTTTACCCCCTCAACACTGATTCTCTGTTTGTTAAACCAAGAGCGAGCCATCAAAACAGCCTGTGTTCCTGCTACGTAACATCCTTTTTACCACAAATACTCAACAAATCCTTAGCATTAGCAGGCAAGGACGCAAAGTTATGAGGCTTCACAGTAAATCCATAGCTGTTTATGTAACATGCACCAGGCTTTTCTAAGAACTCTGGAAACAGAAACCTTTGTTGCTGGTGTTGCGGATCCAAGAGGGTGGAGTCAATAATAAATAATAAAAATAATAATAAAAGATTGTTCCTGCAGCATGCAGGCGTTTATGGTCACAAGCTGCAACACTTATTCTGGTTAAAGATTTTCAGATGGGGGTATACATGATAAACAAAGCTCTTTTAGGGATTTTGTGTTGGAGGTTATCACCAGGAGCTTATGACCTCTGACCACTTAGTGAAGCACTTAAAAGTTATCCAGATAGGATGATGTTTGGCTCTGTCTGTAGGTCATACCTCCTCAGCTAACACTCCCTCTAAAACACTCCAGATATCTGCTCTTGGGAATAAAAAAGATGAAGACATCATGTAGTGGCCTTTTGACTCAAAATAAACACTTTTAGTTAATCTACTGTTAGCGGTGGTGGTTTACCAACAAGTGTGCATTTTAAAAGCCACATAAAGACCCATGACCCTAATGCTGTAATTGGAGAATACAGTATTCACAAGAAAGATTCCTGAAATTTGTGGCCTCTTAAAACATGCTTTCCCATGATCAGGATATCTAATGCGAGTTGCAAAGATGTACCTTCTTTTCTTTGTCCTTCACAATTACATACTGCTCTTTGGGCACTCCCTCGTGCTTCGGGGATTTTTGTCATGTATAACTATCAGAGTGCAACACAGTTGGGTGTGTCATACTCGCAGAGATAAGAATAAATGCCAACATGCATTTTATACTCGTGTCCATCGATAAGAAGTATCGCTTAAAGTTGCCAAGAAGTTGTTTTGCTTTCTTTTTTAAATGTGTAATGGAGGAATTCCATTTGTGCCTGAAGTAGCTTCAAGTTCAATTCAATTTATTTATATAGCGCCAAGTAACAACAGAAGTCATCTCAAGGCACTGAACAGAAACATTCTTATTTATACAAAGTAAGTTAATAACATTATTTATCTGAGGAGCAGACTGCTTTGAGTTTAACATCATCGCAAGCTCTCAACATGAGAATACATGAAGGCAACGGTGGAAAGGAAGAACTCCCTAATGAGGGAGAAACCTAACAGAACCAGGCTCGGAACAAGTTGCCATCTGCTTTGAGATGGAACAGGAAGGAGGAACAGATACACATTGGCAGGTCGAGAATCAATTATTAAGATAAAAATGGTATCAAATGAAAACGGTTCAATTTTAACAATTCATTTTAAGAAATTGGGTCAATTTGTCCTCTAGTAGTCAACGCCTATAGCAGCATAACAAGCCAATGCTAATTATAGGATTTATCAACAAGGAAAGTCTTAATCCCAGTCTTAAAACTGGACAATGTGTCAGTCTCACGGACAGAAACTGGAAGTTGGCTTTACAAGAGAGGAGCCTGATAACTGAAAGATCTTCCTCCCATTCTGCTTTTGGAAACTCTAGGAACCGCGAGTAAGCCCGCAGTCTGAGAGCGAAGTGCCCTGTTAGGAAAATATGGAACAACAATATCTGCAATATAAGATGGAGCTAGGTTGTTGAGAGCTTTGTAGGTTAGAGTTCAAGTACAGTAGAACCAAGAAACCAAAGTGCTGAAAGAGTGGTTAGAGTGTTTGGGGTGAATCAACAGACCTACAAGTGATACCTCGTATCATACCTGTGGTTTTAAGTCCTAAGATTAGTAACAAAATATTTATCTTTGCAGTTTAAAGTTATTGAAACTCTGCTGTACCTGTATGGTTGGCACGCCTCAGCTCCCTCTGAATCTTTTGTCATGTTACTGGGGGAAGTCAAAGGGAGAACGAAAAGCAGGAGTGCTTGTGAACGGGGGTTATCTAGGGTCGTCTGCTGAGATGGTAGTTTCAGTCTCAGCCGAGTCTCCAGTGTCTGAAGTGAGTTAATTTTACGCCTGATAGGCTGGACTTTCAGACAGACAGGCCCACTCGTGATTGCTGCGTCCTGATCATCTCTCTGCTTTATCAGGCTGTCTGTGGTTATCTGGGGGGAAAATGTTTGCAACTCAGGGTAAAGTAGCTGCTAGTGCCTAAGAAGTATTATTAGTTGGAGTGACTAAGGTGGGTTCACATGTATAGCAGGTTAGGTTTTAGAACTATAAACTGTACATTTGTGTCAAGTACACAATTGTTGCTCCGTGTAATTTACAAAAATGTTTGTGCCATGTCTTCAGCTATAACGTCACAATAAACAATTTAAAGGAACATCAAACTTGAATTGTAACATAGATTTAAAGCCTTGTTGATCCATTACCATAAACTATTATGAATACAATCAACAGAAACTAAACCTCTTTAGAAAATATTCTTCCATGATTTGAGTGGACGCTCTCATAGGTGAAGTGCCCATCCCCACCCCCACACTACCTTCCTGGCTGTGGAGGTTAGGGTGTGAATAGGTGCCAACTGATATGTGTGTAGGTACTGATGAAAGTTACAGATATGCATTTCCGTAGTCCAGGTGGGTTGAATGGGGCTGATTACACAGACAGATGACCATAGCCAGACTGATGGGCATCATGCAAATCATCTGTGTGTGTGTGTGTGTGGTGGTGGTGGTGGTGGTGGTGGGGGGGGGGTTGTCTTGTGACTTCCAAACTTGTGGCACTGCAGACCGCAGCAGACGTCTGCTGGCGTGTTTAGTCTGCAGACATGCCACATTTGTTCACATACAATAACCCATACAGTACAAGGGTAAGGCTTGTCATGGCTTGCTGCTATCAGCACCATCCACGCTTAACTGCTACACGCAAACAAACGCACACATGCACACAGCCAGATATGTTCTGGCTGGTGCTTGCACGTAACCACCAGTTTTAAAGCAGCAGAGCGTGGCAGAGGGCAACATTTGCATTGGATTTTTGCTCTGGTCTTCTGAGCTTGTCTTCTTTTGTGCTGCCCCAGAGATTATACGTATATAAGTCTGGGTCACTCCACTGAGTCTACGTTCTCCTAATGTCTCTTCCCCTTTTTCCTCAGGGCAGCTTAAAGGGCAGGCCCTACTAATGGATCCCTGATTGGGTTAAAGCTACACTTATCTCCCTTTACCTCTCAAGTTGGGTCCATTAGTTGGATAGATAGTACCTGTGGTCTGTCTCCAATCACAGAATAAGGTAATGTCCAGAGGATGGAGTGTACAAGCTGGGCAGAGTTCAGAAATATGACCTTACACTGCTGCCCCCACCTCCCTTCCTACCCCTACAAGGTGAAATGTGTTTGTAATGAAGACATGAAGAGTTTCTAAAGCTGGACACAAGAAATATCTACAGCGCATGACATTTCACAGCAAGATATATGTTAGAATTCTATGCTGTGTTGGAAATTTCCAAAAAGTGAGCCACAAAGTACAGCTCATGGTTTCTTCCAAAGTGAACATGTTTTTTAATTTTTTTTATTATTAGGCCTGCATTTAAAAGATGACAAACCACTTCTTTGATTTGTATCTGTGTGGCTTCAAGAATTTCAGGAACCTTCAGATGCTCAATTTAACATAATAGTAGTTATCAGATAATCAAAACAACTTTTAGGTACTTTTCTCAACAGGTCACCTTCCTTCCAGGAGACATTTTTTAACGACACTGTCTCTATGCATTCACCTTGGCCTATTGTGACTTTTTTATTTATCCAGCTATTGTGTTGCTTCCTGTTTGTCTTTCCTGTGTAGACGAGCTCACCTGCGGCTGTGTCTAGAGAGGTTGAAGGCCCTCATACCTCTGGGACCAGACTGCAGCCGCCACACCACCCTGGGCCTACTCAACAAAGCCAAAGCACATATAAAGGTACATCTACTAATGCGTGCTGTGTGCTAAACAGTGACACACTGAAAGAGGGAAAGACAATTATACAGTATTTACATGTCCCTCTGGGAATGTTTTAATGATACACAGCAAAAAAAAAAAATCTAATGTGTGATACGTTGCATAAATGGCTACTTAAAACATGAAAATACAAATGTATTCATATGTACTAGATCAGTTCAGCCATCCATTATCTGGACGTATTTATTTGGTTCATGATTTCATTTGAGCATGTTGGTGAACAACATAATATACTGTATACTGCAGTTTGTCTATTAAGACACATGAGTACCATGTTATATTATTATATTATGACTTATCAATAGTTTGCTCAAAACATGTTTCATTTCCATATAAAACTTGCATTTTGTACAAAACAGCAGTGGCAGCAGTCAGAGAGCAGAACCGAAACCTGCAACTCAAACATTTACAAGATGTTTTATTTAGTCCGTTTGTGTCTGATGCTGAAGGACAACAAACTAGGTTAGTTATTGTAAGTAATATGATGATGTAAAGTTTTAGGTATTAGGTTTACTTTAGGTATTTAGTTAGTTGGTAATCTAATCTGACAGATTTCTTCAAACGGCTGATCACATGTCAGATTAACACGCATACACAGTGAGTTAATGTTTGGGTTATTTTACAGGTTGCATAGGTTCAGTGTTAGAATATTGTTGCAAAACAATGTTGAGCACCTCTTCAAGGGTGATTCAGACACGCACGTTCATTTTTCATATGCTTTATGAAATATCAAGGTTGCATAAAACAGATTTTGCTTCGAAATGTTCGATCTAGTTGTCAAAACGAGGATGCGACTGCCTCAGACCGAGCAGTCTGCGTGTGAAAAGCACCACTCAGTGTGCATTCACGTGTCGAGGGAGGAAGTATAAAGCCAGTGCTGTTGTTCCCTCCGCCACCCCACCACACTTCTGCTTCTGTCAGCGGGAGTCTCTCCATTGCTTATTGATGGCCTATTGTTTTTGCCCCGTCACTCAAGAGTCACGCTCGTTAGTGTCAGCGAGTGTGACACGAGGCTGGAAGGTTAGAACACCACTCTGCTGTGTCAGGCACTGTCTTGGCCCCTGCTTGTTCGGCAACGACATAACGTGCTAACGAAGAAAGTCAAGGAGTCGACGTGAATGCCACAAAAGTGGAAAATCATTTTCAGGGTCAGCTGTAGGAAAATCCAAGGATGTTTATGACTCATCGATAACTGGGAGCTTTTGTTTATAGTTTCTGCATTTGTAGTTTTTACAATCTTTTCATGTATAAAGATTTTCCTCTCATACTAATTAACACCTAATTTCTCAGTTGATCCCCCAGCTTTCCCTTCTCTCCTTTTTTTTATCTCTCTATTGTTCTCGGTTATTATGCAACCCTGTTATTTTAGCTCAAATTATTATAATTTGCGTCATTCGCTCTGTACATATTTAGTGTAGGCATTCTATTTGTTAAAGCCATTATTTATTTCCCACATTAAAAGCATTTAGCTTTTTAAAATTACAATCAATTCAATTCGGGCCAAGTCACAAGAGAAGTTGTCTCAGGGCGCAGTACACAAACATTATATACAGTATTGTAAAAGCCAATTAGTCATGTTGTCTATGGAAGCCAGCAGATTGTGTTGACCCTTCACTTCCTCGCAGTCTCCCATCCTGAGCAAGCATAATGGCAACAGTGGAAAGGAAAAACTCCCTTTTGACAGGAAGAAACCTCGAGCAGAACCAGGCTCAGAACGAGCTGCCGTCTGCTTCGACCGGTTGGGTTTGAGAGAACCGGACGGAGAAACCAACGAACACAGAATGTCAGGTCCAGATGTACTTTCTGATGGAAAAAAGACAAAAAACAGATGTGAAGGATAGAAATAATTACAAATACAAACAGGTAGAGTAGAGCCAGTAAAGACAGCAGCAGAGTGAGGAATTGTAGTCAGTTTGTCATCCAGCAGCTTAAGCTTATAGCAGCATAACTAAGGGATAGCTCAGGAAACCCAAGCTGACACTAACTATAGGATTTATCAAGAAGGAAAGACTTGAGCCAAATCCTGAGGAGCCTGATAACTGAAAGATCTTCCTCCCATTCTGCTTTTGGAAACTCTAGGAACCACAAGTAAACCTGCAGTCTGAGCACGAAGTTCCTGTTAGGAAGATATGGAAAAATAAGATCTGTAACATAAGATGGAGCTAGGTTGTTGAGAGCTTTGTAGTTAGAAGTAAGATTTTGAATTCAATTCTGGATTTGACAGGGAGCCATCGGAGAGGAGCTAAAACTGCAAGGATATGATCTCTCCCAGTTATTCCAGTTAAGACTGGCAGCAGCACTTTAGATCAACTGAAGACTTTTTAAAGAAGTATTTGGACACCCAGATAATAAACCATTACAATAGTCCAGTCTAGATGACAAATGCATGAACAGTTTTTCAACATCATTTTTTTTTCAACTGCAGTTTGTTGTTTTGTACTTCCATCAACTACTGATCATTATGGTCAACATTTCAATAAAAAGGTATTCAGCATATTCAGTCAAACAAAAGGTCGACTTGTTGACAGTAAACCAAGTGTACTTGGAAGAATCTCCTGTCGGGTGAAGCCACAACACTGCTGAAGTTAACGCTCTGTGGTGGTGAGGCTTTTTTGTTGTTGTTGGTTTTTTTTTTTTTGTTTTGTTTTTTTTTGTTACCAGTGAGTTTTGTTGTCATATTTTGAGTGACCAGTTTTTGAAATTCCCTGCTTATTTTGTATGCTTGACTCGCAAAACTGTAAACCTTTGAAATGGAGAGGTAGAGGAGAACTTCTGTGCAGGTGTCAAAATACACCGTCAGCACTCCTGAAACTGTTTAGAGACATCTGCAACAAAATTGAGAAGGGTTTGACATACATGTCTCACAAAAGTCACTAAAACAATGTGTGCTCAAATGAGGAAATTGAGAACCCCCATGAACATAAGACATTTTAAGCGTCTTTGAGTATTATTATTATTATTATTATTATTATTATTTTAGTCTCCCATGCCAGTGCTGGTGTCCACCCCAGTGAGGGCAGCCTGCTGTAAGTCTGTCACTCATGTAAAGGTGATTGGACATAAGGTTGTCAGGTTGAGACTGAGGTGCACACAACAGTGTTTT
This sequence comes from Hypsolebias longignatus, assembly GCA_031762435.1. Taxonomy (NCBI): domain Eukaryota; kingdom Metazoa; phylum Chordata; class Actinopteri; order Cyprinodontiformes; family Rivulidae; genus Hypsolebias; species Hypsolebias longignatus. The sequence continues at coordinate 14,211,883 of JARVGV010000474.1, forward strand.
TAGCTGTAAATGCTTCTTGTTGCAAGGAAGATGACAGCAGCAGCTAAGCCAATTCACACAGTCAGTGTTTGGTCAAGGTGAAACAGAAATATTAACACAGGAAGCCACAGGGAGGGAGCTGAAAGGTGGAAAGATGAAGCCCACCCCAAGTGGCAAATGACATTTTGGTTGAGATTGAACTAAGCATGCTCACAGCCAGACTGAGATCAGAGCTTTAGGAGGGGTATAAGAGCACCACTGTAAAGGGAAAGGAGGCGTTAGCTGTGCGACCAGACAACAGTAGTGTAGCCCTCCAACCTAAAAGTGTTGTGACAGAAGATTGTTTACAATGAATCTACTGCAGGACAGTGTTCAAGTCAGGTACTCTCACAACTTCAGTAGAAGCTTAGAAACAAAATTACAGTTAGCTGTATGCTGGGTCATTTAAATCTTTTCCACATTCAGTAAGTACCATAGTCCCTTGTTTATCGCAAAGGTTACATTCTGGACACCCCCCAACCCCCCGCAATGGCTTGGAAGAACAGGACCAGACGAAAGTCCGATTGAGTCCAAATCTGGTTGAGGGAGGTCCTGGTGGGTTCTGGAGAGAGCTCCAAACCTCCAGGCGGTTCCTCCCCACACGAAAGGCCTTGTGAGCCAGCGGGTGGCACTCAGGTTCATGATGAGTCTGGAGGTCTGGTTCTGATCCGGTTCCTGGTGGGTTCTGTGTGGCTCTCTGCAGCCGCTGGGTGCCGAGTCACTGAATAAGGACTGAACTTTTTCTGATCAGAAAAACTTTCCCTCTGCGTATTTCAGCAGAAATACGGGGCTGGGCCCCGTTGGCGTCTGGGAAATGTAGTCTTCATTAGCGGTGATGGAGTGTAGGCTTATAAAACTACAAAATGGCAGCACCTGTTCAAAGTATTTATTTATTTTTGTTAACTTTGTACAGTACAGTGTCCTGTACTGTCCCAGTCATGAGTAATATTCAAGTTGACGATCGTGTTGTGTACAACTTCCTGTCTGGTGTCACATTGTTCAGTCTTTGCTCTTGTTCTGGTAATCCCGCAGGGCCCCTGCTCCCAGGTGACCACCACTGACCTCTCCTCTGTCCCCACCTCTCTTTCCCCTGACCAGAAACTTGAAGAGGCGGACAGGAAGAGCCAGTACCAGCTGGAGTCTCTGGAGCGCGAGCAGAGGCACCTACAGCGTCAGCTCGAGCTGCTGAAGGGGGGCAGTGGTGCTGCAGTCCAGAGCAGCTCGGGGGAGGGCGAGAGGGTACGCATGGACAGCGTTGGCTCCACCCTCTGCTCCGACCGCTCCGACTCTGACCAAGGTGAGCGAGCTGGACCGGACTGATGCATTCAGGGACTGAACAGTAGAAAGAAGAGACACTGAATGTGTCTGAAACAAGTGTAACATCTGTGTGTGTCTTCAAAGAGTGGTCATAAGATCCTGAAAATAGTTTGAGCAAAATTCTTTATTGTTTAGTGGACAACATTTTTATAATGTGACTATACTGTACATAGTTTGTGATCCTTGTTTCTACAAATTATAGAATGGATTTAAAACCATTCTAAACATGTAGCAGAGTGCTCAGGATGATTTAGCTCCCACAGATTTTGACGGTGGATAAAATACTTAAAAAAAATTCTCCTTTCTCTCCTCTTTCCTCCACCACCCACCTCTCCATCCTGGGCTGCAGAGGAGATCGAGGTCGACGTAGAAAGCACAGAGTTCTCCCATGGAGAGCTGGACAGTGTGAGCACAGCCAGCACCAGCGACCTGGACGACCACAGCAGCCTGCAGAGCATGGCCAGCGACGAGGGCTACTCCTCCTGCAGCGTCAAACTTGCCTTTTCCTCCTAAAGCCACCACCCCTGCCAAACCTGCCTGCCCTCCTCTCTGTTGTTCTCCATCCAGACACGCCATCAGCCCCAACGACGGCCTGAATAACACCGCTCCCCTCTCTCCCCGCCATGTGAGCCATCCCGACCAACACCGGTACCAGAGCCCCCACCCGGCGTAGTGATGCAAGACTGCCAGGTGGTTCTTTTAAAGGGAGGTCAGATACTTTATGTATTCCCAACAACAACAAAAAGAGTTCATTTCACTTCTTTCTTTATCAAACGTTTGCATTTTTCAAAGATGGACAACCCCCCAGTTTAACTCCAAATGCACTTATAATATTAAAGCTGTTCTTTAATGATCCTTTGAAACGCTCCGCGGTCGGGCTCAGATAAACGAGCTGATTTAACGACGGGGTGAGTCCTGCCATACAAATCCAGCTTGGCCTTGAAAATCGTCCCCGCAGCTCTAAATAGAACCCTCGTCTTATTATTATTTTGTTGTTGTTTTTATTCTTCATGATTTCCTCGACTCAACAGAGGCTTTGGACTCTTAAATTGGTGCTACCGTGACACAAAGGCAGATCAGATCCACCACCTCCGAGCTTTTAAAGCGAACACAGCCCATCTGCTGCGAGTGATTTTAGCCGAGCACGAAAGGAAACGGCCTCCGACGTGGAAGACGATTAAAAAAAAAAAAAAAAAAAACATTCCTGCCCTGTGTTGGTTCTGAGAGCGTTTTCAACGAGTGGAAATTGTAACGTTGTGTGTACGTGTGAGTTTAGTTTTATTTCCTTTCCCCCTCCAGACAAGCAGCTACAAGCTACCCAGCACTTGCCTTCTTTAGAGCTCTCCATAAAATTAAAAGCCACAAACTGAGAAGAGGCACAACAGCAGCAGCAACGAGGAAAAAGTCCAAACCGCTACAAACTTTTCCAGCAGTAACGAGCAATAACTCATCGTTTTTGTCTTCAGTTTGAGTTTTTTTCCTCCTCCTACCTAAAGACTTGTGTTTGACCGTCCAAAACAAACAAAAACAATTTGTTTGTTTGTTTTGTGTACATACAAATAGCTTCACTAATGAATCTACAAAAGTTTATTATTTTTGTTCTTTTAATTTAAAGGTAGAGCTCTGCCTCTGTTGCTGTTTGACTTGTGTTTTTTGTGCATTTTAAATTACATTTTTGGGACAATTTTAGCGATGCGTTCACTGCCTTATCCCCTTCAAAGTGGCAGTGAATGCAACATTTCTTTTTTTAATGAAGTTCCCACACCTGAGAGGGAACGAGATGAGATGCCTGTGTGATTTTTTTTTATTTGTTTTTAAAACACCCGAGCAGCTCTTCATCCTGTGGGAGTTTTGTTGGAGGATGCAGATTTAAAGCAGCCCTGCTTTATTTTATTTTTTAATTTATTGTGCTTCTTTTTTCTTTCTTTCTTTCTCTCTCGCTCGTTTTTATAACGCGTGCACGTGGCATTCCTCTGGCGATCCGGTGTTTGACGTGCGGCGAGAAGAAAACGGGTTGTATGATGTCGATTGTTGCCCCAGCGTCACTAGCGTCACACTCGAACCAGTTCTCTTTCTTTTCTTTTCCCCACTGCCATGTCCGTTCATCTGTGCGTGAAAAGACAAAAACAAAAAAAGACACCCCCGCCATTTTGAATATTTATTTCTCAGTCCCTTTAAGAGCACAAGCGTTAGAGGAAAAAGTTAACTTATTATGGTTCTGTCTTATTTCACTTCTATTTTTAATAAATATTCCTCATTCCTTATTTGAAAATTTGTATATTTTATGGTTTATTGTTAAGTTTATTGCTTTTCAGGGTGGGGGGGGGGTGAAAAAAAATCACCATACAAATGTTGATTTAATAAAAAAAATACAA
>JARVGV010000474.1:14216008-14226503 GCA_031762435.1 Hypsolebias longignatus
CCGTCTAAAACTCCACCTTCCTCTGGTTGTTTTAGTTCATAAAGTACGTCCTACAGTTAAAAGGCCTCAGACTGAAGGTTTAAAGAAAACTTCTACCGTAAAAGAACAAACCTTCGCTTTATCCGAAGGACGTCACTAAAGGTTTGACACATTTATTGAGGTTGTTGGACTTGGCACCAAATCAGAAAGTCGCCCCAGCTGGTGCTTGAATATTTCTAAACTAAATAAGCCAAAAACACCTCTCTTTTTATCGCTCTCTCTTTTTCAGAGGGACAGTTTACATTTTATTCTACCCTCTTTAATTTAATGACCTTTGTCTTTTTGTTGCTTTATTGTTTTTGTTGTTGTTGTTGTTTTTTTTTTCTTGTTTTATGAAGCTGCACTGCTGACAGACTGAGGCCCCCCCACGTTTGACAACGGATATGTTTCACTCCCTGTCCAGAGCTCAGACGTGTAATCTGTACGACACCGTGTGTTTTACTGCACTGGCACAAGTCAGAGTGTTGGAACCCTCTGTCCTGCCTAACGTGGCAGAACGCTCTGATATTGTACTCCACGTTTGCTTAAAACAAAAGAACCGGTGGGTCAGTTCCTCGTGTGTTTGGTGTGTGTGTCTTCATATTCTTACTAATGCTAATCCTTCACCGGTCTGCACACATCTCCAGGGTTCCCAACACTGGTCCTTGAGGAACACCATCCCACATGTTTTAGTTGTTTCGCTGCTCCCAACACCTGATTTTAATAAATGGGTGATTAACAGGCTTCTGTAGAGCATGAGGAAGTAATTAAATCACTGAATCAGGTGTTTTGGAGCATGGAAATACTGTAACTAAAACAATGCAGGATGGTATTCCTCAAGGACCAGTGTTGGGGAACCACTGCTTCAGGCTGCTTTATTTGATTTTCATTTTTCTGGGAGTTGTTGCGTGTACCACAGTTCAGAGTCGACTGCGGCCTAATGGTCAGTTTGGTGCAGACTGGTCCTGGATCAGTTCATCGGGAGGTCTGAGTGAAAGTTTCTGGCTCTGCCACAGATTTATAAGCAAATCTTCATAAGCTGTTGTTCACAAAGCTATATTTTTCATGTCAATGTTCAAGTTCGAGTTGTAGTTCTTCAGGTCGGGCTTGAAGTGGACCGTCCTGAGTGGAACGGGTGCAGTTTTGTTCTGGTGTCGGTCTCTCAGGAGGCCGAGCAGCTAGCCAGACCCCCCTCTCAAAACAGTCCTGTGTGCAGTACAGAGCCTTCCTGTTGTTCTCAACCTCTGGCTGTTCTGTGTAAAACATGCACTCTGATGATGATGATGTTGATGATGGTGACTAGTTGTGTATGTTGAAGATGCAATACTTACAATAAAACCACCAAGATTTTCAAACCTACGTCTGAAACGGGCTGTTAATAGTACGGAACGTCTCTGTCCTGAATGTACTGTAAGTCAGTGGCTCACCAAGATGAATAAAGTTTGTGGATTCAAAATGAGCAGTATCTTAAAGCTTCCCAGGGCTTTTATTTTTATTTCTCACATGAATCGGAGAAAAACATTAAATGTGCTTTTTGTCCATTTTTCCCTAAGTTTACACATCAGTAAAGTTTCAGTTAAATAGTTTTTGACTTTTTTTTTTTTTTTGATGAAATCACAAAAGAAGAAATATCAGCTTGACACAAACTGTTCACAACATGCAAGTCATAAAAATGAAAAGGTTACTATTTTTTAATCAAAATGGCTGACACAGCCAACTGACCTTAAAAACAGAAATGTCTATAATTCAGTTAGATTCTCCACAATCTCTTTGGTCCTCAGATGTTGAGGACCAGGCTCAGCTACTACCACACCACACACTTGTGAAATTGACTGAATGGAAGCCTTTTCTGTGGCGGCCATCTTGAATCCATTAGATTCCAAAGGTTATTGGTTGTAATTGAACGTGTTCCATTGGTCCATGGACAGTTGATAACAGAGATGACAACAATATTATCTGCTTTTCTCTTATTCTCTGTTATTCATTATCAGTTTGTGACTTTAGTGTTAAAACACATTTAAAGAACAATCCAAAATTATTATGAAAAGAAAGATTAGGTTTTAAACAATAACTTAAGAACATTTTTAAAGATTTATGGTGGCAATTTTCAGCAACTGCTTTCCATCCATCAATCCTTCCATTCATCTATCCTTCATCCATCCATCCTTATCCATCTTTCATCTGTCCATCCATCTATCCATCCTTCCATTCATCCATCGATCCTTCTAACATCCATCCATCCATCATCCACACTTCTATCCATCCATCCTTCTATCCATCCTTCCATTCATCCATCCATCCTAACATCCATCCATCCTTCTATCTATCCATCTTTCATCCATCTATCATTTATTGATCCATCCATGTAGCCTTCCTTCCATCTATCTTTCCATCCATCCAATCATCCATCCTTTCTTCCTTTCATCCATTGTTCCATCATCCTTCCTCCATCCATCCTTCCATCTATGCTTACATTCATCTTTCCTCCCATCCATCTTTCATTCATCTATTCATCATCCTTCCATGCATCCATCCTTCCTCCCAGCCATCCTCTAATCCATCCATAATTCCTTTCTTCCATCCATCCTTCCATCCATCCATTCTTCCTTCCATCCATACTTATATCATCCATCCTTCTATTCATCCTTCCATCCATCCATACTTCCATCCATCATTCTTCCTTCTTTCCTTCCTTCTATCCTTCCATCTATCCATCCTTCCATTTATCCTTCCTTCCATCCACCCACCCATCCTTCCTTACATCTACTCTTCCTTCCATCCATCCATTCTTCCATCCATCCTTCCTTCCATCTATTTCCTTCCATCCATCCATCATCCATCCATCCATCCTTACTCTTTAGTGCATCAGCATCAGCAGCTTCCAACCAAAAAAAACAAAAAAAGAAAATATTTATTTCTGAATTCCTGACGTCCTGGTGTTCCATCTTTTTTTTTTTTTTGTTTTTTTTCTTCTAAAATCGTCTCCACTGCATTTGAAACAACATTTACATTGTAAATCTCTTAAAGATCACATGTAAGGCCCTAGATCACAGCTCTCTTGGGATCAATAAAAAAATACTTTTAACAGACGACACGTGAACGTTCTTCAGGTTCCACTGTTCTGAAACGATCACAGAGACCCAGAGGCTTGAACATCATGTCAGAGAGATGAGTCTCTGGGACAGCGAGAACTCACTGTGACTTCAGATAATCTGGGGTTTGATTAAAATGCTCTGACTGCAGGACTGATATCTCAACTGCGTAAACATTAGTTTGTACTGTAAGAATCCAAACTAAACCCAAAGGCCATACAGTCAATGCCACATTGTGTTTGTGAGGGTAAAAATTGTGTTTACTATCATCCTCATGTGCTTTTTAGCAATTAACCAAGTGCCATAATCAGATTTAATTACTACTATGACAAAAAAGTGTTTAAATACAATAAACAAGACATTGTACAGCATTTTATTAATCTCATTATGTATCAATTAGATCTGTTCCTAAACTGTTTTTTTTTAATTATTATTATTTAAGATAAAATGTACTTTATTGGACCTGTAGATATTATTTGGAATGTTATGATAAAAGCTTTGATTTGATCGAAACTATGGGAAGTTTCTTAAAAATAAATATACTGTAAATACAAGGCACTTTTTTCATTACCTGTGAAATACTGCCCTCTAGTGGAATTAATCAGTAGTTCAGTTAATATGAACTAGAATTGATAGAAGCTTTTTAAATCGAATTTTCTGTTTCTCTAAAGTTAATTTCAACTAATTTATACAAAATATTAATAATCCATAACAAAAGATTTCGTCCATGACAATCAAATCATTTGCATTTGTATTAAACATTTAGTCACATTTTTGCTTTAATTTCTGACATTTCAGTGAAAAGTCTTGAGGTTTTTAGACAAGTCTGCTGTGATTCTGGTTCAGTTCAAGTCACAGATTGTGGATCACATTGAGATTTTTACAGTTTTTATGCTGCTTTCTAAGAACGGATTTCAGTTTAACAACTTCATGGTGGAAGCTTTGTTGCAGTCCTTTTTCATGTTATTGTGTAAATGCTCATTCCAATGCTTCAACAACGTCATTAAGAACTTTCAGTGAAGCAGTCGTTGTGCTGTGTTGTTTCCTGAAACCAGATTGATGAAGAGGTAAGATGTTAAATGAGTCCGAATACTTTTTGATTTGAGAGTTTTATCAGTTTTTCTAGAACCTTGGCTAAAATGCAAAGTTTAGAAATTGGTCGATAGTTCTTCAGTGAGGTGGGGTCACCTCCCTGAAGAACAAAGGCTGCTTTCCAAGCATCTGGCGTTTTGGCCACAGATTAAAGATGTGGGTCACAGGGACTGCATGATATGAGTGACCAGCCTTAAGAAATAAGGTGGAAGTTCATCTGGACCTGCAGATTTTTTTTTAGAGCCTAGACCTTTTAACAGTTTATCATTAACCTCACCAACTGAGCTTTGCTCACTGTTTAACTATAGAAATGATTTGGAGCTGCTCACCAAAGGCCTCTTTAAAGAGCTGCTCAGAACTTTGGGATCCAGATTAGAACCGTTGGTCCCAAAACTACTTTTACAGTTTTGTGTTTGTTTCTTGTTCAGTTCAGTTTTGATACTTTGGGCCTGTTTCTGCCTGCAGAACCTCCTGGTTCTGATTTGTTTGCTCCTCCTAGCTGTGGTGCAATATTCAATTCAAATTTTACGAGTGTAAATAATGATGGACAATATTGTAGAACGGATGCTGACAAACTAGCACTGTGCAATAGTTTTCAACCACTCTTGTGTTCATTCAAATCCTGTGAAAACCTTTGAAATATCTTTATTTAATCTAGATTTGTTTGACACAACTGGTAACAAGTTGCGTAAAGCTTTAGTCACACTTTCATTCTTTGGCTTTTAACACCTGGTCTTAACTTTTACGGCATTTTAACAAACCTGCAGTAAAATTGGTTTGTGTTTTTTAAATTTTTTTTATTTTTTTGTATGCTTTGTATGTTTTTATTGTTTTAATGAACTTGTCTTTTGTGTTATTGTACAGCACTTTGGTTACCCCTGTGGTTTTTAAATGTGCTATAAAAATAAAGTTGATTGATTGATTGACAGTTTAAACTGGCTGTTTGCTAAGTCATCTCTTTTGTCTGAACAAATCATTTGACTTAACTGGCCTAAAAACCCTTCAATAAAAACACTCCTTTAAAAATAGTCAGGTTCCGGACAAAAAAACGAGTAATAAAGCAGCCAAACAATAAATAAATACAAAAAAAAAAAGAATAAAAAAAACTTTAAAAAAGTCTAATAAAACATAAATCAAAACCTCTTTAATTATTTATTACAAGGAAGTTTAAACACTTGGAACAGAAATGATAAAGAAATGAGGACTGACTCAAGACTTTTGCACATCACTGTTTATCAGCATAGTTGTACAATTGATGTTTAATCAGAAAATAAGCATTTAGCTCAAAATCCTTTAAATCCTGTTGTTCATTTTATGTCAAACTGATTGTAGATGACCAGACTTAACGTCAGCGTGTCACAATCTCAGGATATAAAAACACAACTTTAAAAGTGAACACATTTATTGATTTCAGCAGACACTTCACAGATCTTCTTCCAAACCGAGCTGGAGTAACTCAGAGCGTTAGCCACTAGATGGCACGTGTTGATTTCAAATGATAAATAATCTGCTCATTTTCTTTTATTTATTTATTTATTTATTTATTTATTTATTTATTTATTTATTTTTATATACTGTATATATTATGATCATATCAGAAATCCCTGTGCTGTATAATAAGGACTCTGAAATTGTGTAGTTTTTATATTCATTCAACCTTTATTCATACAGATTAGTCTCAGTGAGTCACAGTGACCCATTCACAAGAGAGACTTGTTTTTAGACAAGCAACAGATAAGGTACAGACAACAATAAACAATGAACAACAATAAAATGCAAATAAAATAAAGAGTGCCGTTATAATATGGTAAAATCAAGGTGCCTTATAAAATACTAAAACAAGAACATGCAGTTTGATCTTATGTTATACAGTTTAATGATCTTAAAATCCCTTAAAGAGATAAAATCAACAGTTTGTTTGTTTGTTTGTTTGTTTGTTTGTTTTGCTTCTGGGCAAGGTGTTCCAGATTACAGGAGCAGAGTAAGAAAAGAAAAGGCGTTTTTGTTGAGTTCAGTCCATACTGAGAGGACGCTGCAGGTAATGATGTCCTGAGAGTGCACGCTATAGCTGCACTGACGCAGTGACATGTAGGAGGAGATGTATGAAGGCAGCAGAGCAACGGGTGATTTAAAGATGAAAATGTACCAGTGAGAGACATGAAGTTAATGATGACCAGTTAACCAGTGAGTACAGGGTGCAGTGGTGAGTATGGTAGTTACAGTTATGAATCTTAGTGAACCATGACAGACGGGGTCCAACATCTGCAGCAGGGGGTCTGCAACCTTTATGATCAAAAGAGTCATTTTTCGCCTTCGTTCACTACTTTAAATATGTCCGGAGTCGCAACAACCTGCTGCAACTGTGTTTATCAACTGGTGGCCTGTGGGCCGCTTTAGGTTTGCTGGAGGGTGCTTTTGTGGCCGGTAGGGGTGGCATTACCATATAAAACAAAACAAAAAAATAATAATAATAATAAAAAATAAATAAATAAAGATTTTTTACATTTATTAAATTAAAATATTTGATTCTTGTAAGGAAGGGAGGGTAAAAACAAATTTTACCTTTTTTTAAATAAAAAAAATCTTTAAACTATGCAGATTTTTTTTATATAAAGACATAAAGCATCAAATTAAAATATGTTTTACTCCTTGTACTCCAGTGTTCTCATATTTGCAAAATAAATGACAGGAAAACAGTAAAAACTCATCCTTTTTTTTTTTGTTTGTATAATCAATAGAATTCAGTTTCACGTCAATTATGGTCAAAGCTTGAAAGAGCCGCTGCAGAAGGACCAGAGAGCCACATGTGGCTCCAGAGCCGCAGGTTACAGACCCCTGATCTGCAGGGTGCCTGTGCGTTCATGTAAATGATGTCACCGTAGACAATGGAGGAGAGGAAAGTCACAGTTACAAGGTGTTTCTAGCATTCAGAGTTAAGTAAGTTCGGTTTTCTGAAAAAGAAACCCAGTTTTAATTTCAGTTTCTTTATCAAGATTTCAACATGAGGCTTAAAAGTGAGATGTGCATCAACCAAGATTTCCAAATATTTATAAGAATTGACAAACTCAACAGGAACACCATTCATAGATAAGAGGAAGGACTGACTTCCTGTTTGAAAACAACATCCCGTTGGTTTTTATCAGCATTTATCACCAGTTTGAGACAGAACAGATCAGACTGTAAAAGATGGAAAACCTTAGCAACTGTTTTGACTCGACAATAAACAACTGTGTCATCGGCATAGGATGCAACAGGAACGTTCTGACCTCCATTGCTTTTATTAATTTATATGCTGCTGTTTGACTTGTTTTATTTTATTTTACTGACACTTACTGCCCTTTGAGCAAAGTGTCCCGATGATTTATCTTTTTAAGTGACAGAATTGTTTAGATGTCGTTGATTCCTGATTTAACAAATCATTTTAGGTCCAGATCTGAGAAATGTTCTAAATCACAGCTGATGACTTTCCCCACGCCTCGTCTCAAATGTCACAATTTTTTCAATATATAAAAAAAAAAACATAAAACATCAAAACGCTTTGTTGGAGACTGATTAAAAAACAAGACTTATAGAACTTGTTTGACGTTTCCTGAAAATTTTGAATTTTCACATTTTATTTCATGTTACCTTTGGTGTTGTTTTTCACTACATTGGTTACAACTTGTTGATTTTAACTATGGTTCATAAATAAATGGACTAAACTTGACTTTATTTGAGGAGATGAACGAGCGACATGCCTTGGACCAAGGGCTGCTGTTGACCCTCGGGACATTATTTGTTTATAATATTTTGTTGTTGTTTTGTTGTAGAGAACAAACAGGAGATTTTTTTTTTTTAATTTATCATCTGCATCATTTTCTTTTTCTCTATGACTCACACTCTGTATCATATTCAAGACACCCCCCCTCCCCCACCACCACCACCTTTATAGTTGGATGCTGGGGGGCAAATCCATGCAGTCAAGTTGTAGCTGCAAGGCTCCACAGGGGGGGTTAAACGGAAGTAAATTAAAGCCAGGTGGGGGGGGGGGGGGGGGGTTGAGGCTGAGGGGATGTAGGATCCTCTGGTGATCTGTGAGTCACCGTCCCCACAGTACCTGACATCACAGAGGTCTTATCCACGGAGAAAAGCAATTCCAAACCAATTATCTGCTGCTCATGGATGAGGGAGGAGGGCACAGAACAAATCATGCCCCCCCCCACACCCCCACACCCCTGAGCAGATACAGAAACAAGGAGCCAGGTGTGTGACAGACAGGAAGAAGGACTGGTTTGGAAGCTGCTGGACGTCACACACCCAACAGGTCCTGGACCGTCCAATCAGAACGAAGCTGTTCTGTCTGAGAGGAGACCCAGCCGACACGTAGGCCTCCCCCCTCACCTCACATAGGCCTCCCCCCTCACCTCACATAGGCCTCCCCCCTCACCTCACGTAGACATCCCCCCTCATCTCACGTAGACATCCCCCCTCATCTCACGTAGACCTCCCCCTCACCTCACGTAGACCTCATCTCACGTAGACCTCCCCCCTCACCTCACGTAGACCTCCCCCTCACCTCACGTGGACCAGCCATCCTGGTGAAAAACAAAAGCCTGGATGCACTTTTGTTGTTTTTGTTGTTGTCTTTTGTTGTTTATAATGTCTGACTAAACCAAACATCCAGAGCTTTGTTCTGTGGACAAGATTTTTTCAAAATAAATATTTGAATAGATTTCTGAACAAAGGATCAGCTACTTCGCGGTTTGACTTTCGCAGTTCATCAAAGTAAGACAGGACATGATGCCTGACTGATGGATGAGCTGCACCAGCGGCACGAACTGTTTATTTAAAATACTTATTAAAAAAAAAAAAAAAACATATTTGTAATGATTTAGCACCTGCTACACCTGTGTGCGGCGCAGACGTGCAGGGAGAAGCTCCTTGTGCTGCAGCAGCTTTGTGAAGGGTTAACCCTTTGCTGTCCAGATTCACCAACGGACTTTTGTTTTCCAACTTAAAACTCAAAGTGTGTCACATCATTTATTTTATATTTTATTATTGGATGTAACTGGGACCCTGTACATTATTTCATTCCAGCACATGTACCACATGAACCTAACACTTGCCGTAAACAAGGGACTAACATACTGCACATCTCTTTGAGCAAGTGGCACATCTTACTGCGATGAAGGCACGGCTTTAATTAATAATGTTCTTTAGCAAATTTACGTTCTGTGATTTCAGCATCATTTGGGTTTGTGTACAGAGGAAGCAGCTTGACAACATAAATAGTCCCTACAGCACATTTGCATTTCCCTAAAAGCATTTCCTGTGCAGCAGGTGCTGAAGCCCAAACAGACAGGTGGACTCTTTCTACAGCAAGCTGCTGTTACCGTCTGAAGAAAGGCTGCAGACTATTCCGAGGCATGCAGGGTTTTTATTTTCTTTTTAATGTGCTGTTCGTACACAAGCTCTCCAATCGTCCCACTCAGCTGACATGGCTCTCTTCACACCCACCCTGGCATCATGTGGTGCAGAGTGACCCACAGCCATGTTTCCTTATTTCATTACTTGTTGCTGAAAATCTGTGTTTAGTTTTGTATATCCACTACAGCATGATGGTTAAAAGAAAATCACTCAAATACATTGAGTGCCAGTTGTCTAAGCTTCTGAACAGCAGTGAGCGATACAATATGAGAAAAACTAGACAAAGTTTTATTTATGCTGGTTATTATGTATGCATTTATATGTTCATCTGTCTGAACTGTGACAAGTTTTTAATGAATTTCTTATGAAGTAATCATTAAATTTACTTCTGGATCTGTTTAAATGTTGGAGTTATAGCAAGTCAAGATGGCTGCTATACAGTTAAAATACATTTGCCAGCATAAAAATGACTATAATTCAGTCAGTTGAGATATTGAGCCAAACATTGATGTGATAGTAGTTGAGAGTCTCATGGTTTTGTACGATATTGCTCAGAATGTTGGTTTTTTTTAGGTTTGACACCCTCCCCACCCCCCAAAAAAAGCAACAATTCCATAATTTATCAACACACAAGTTGCTTTTTCTCTAAAAGTTTGGCATGAAAGGGCAGCAGGTCAGGGCCGGCCCAAGGCATAAGCCTTGCTTAGGGCCCCGGAACCACTAGAGCCCCCCCTACGTGGAAAGTGGGAGCACAGGTTTTAGGAAATGTGTGAAGAATTAAGGAAGAACACAAAGTTTGTTTTCTCAGTCTCAAACTTTGTGTTTTTGAAACCATTAGTGAAAAGGCCAGACTTCAGGGGTATCTGGAGCAGGCTTGAAACACAGGA
>JARVGV010000474.1:14299038-14312869 GCA_031762435.1 Hypsolebias longignatus
CAGAAACTGGAAGTTGGTTCCACAAGAGAGGAGCCTGATAACTGGAAGATCTTCCTCCCATTCTGCTTTTGGAAACTAGGCACTGCAAGGAAGCCTACACAGTCTGAGAGTGAAGTGCTTTGTTAGGAAAATATTGAATAATAAGATCTCAAATATAAGATGGAGCTAGGTTGTTGAGGGCTTTGTAGGCTAGAAGTAAGGTTTTGAACTCATTTCTGAATTGACAAGGAGCCAGTGCTAAAACTGGAGCGATATGATCTCTCCTACTACCTTTAATAAAATCTAATTTTCACTAATGCAAGATAATTTGTGCTGGGGATCAACTGAAAACCACGATATTAACGAACACCTTTCACCTGCTTATCTCTTTCCAGATCAAATAAAGCAATCGGGAGGGAAGGTTCTGGTGCACTGCGAGGCAGGCATCTCACGCTCACCTACCATCTGCATGGCTTACATCATGAGGACCCAGCAGCTGCGGCTAGACGAAGCCTTCGACATCATCAAGCAGCGCAGGGCGGTCATTTCTCCAAACTTCAGCTTTATGGGCCAGCTGCTGCAGTTTGAGGCTGAGGTCCTGTCCAACGCCCTCGCTCTCGCCGTCACGCCCGAGCCGGCCACTCCCTGTGTTCCGGAGTCTGCCTCGTTTTTCGCCAGTGACTTCTCCGCCACCTTTAGCACCAAAAACTTTGAGCCATCCGTGTTCACCCTCCCTACCTCTTGCCTGCAGTCCCCGGTCCACCCCCAGTTGAAACTGAGCCCAATAACTGCACTGCCTTAAACTGAACTGTGACTGCACGTAGTCTTACTTGAAATTGAATAAATCATTTTGTGTGCCTGATGTTGACACTAAGCAGTGTAGACAGATCGGAGAGCAGCAACAGAAGCAACAAGGAGTCCAGAGAAGAATAGTTTTCACCTCACAACTTAATGCTGTCACTCCCGTCTTCTGAACTGCAGAGAAGAAACAACACAGCACAGTGATAAACTGCAATATACATGCCTTAGGTTATTATTGTGATTAATTTGCCTATTCACAAATACAGTTAGGCATTTAAACCTAATTTATTTTGACAAATACAGTTGTTTTTTTCATTAATGTGGAAAATAATGTGTTTAATAAATGTTTTCACCACTAAACATTTCTTATGTGTTGTTTTGGCAATTGCATTTGAACGATACTCTTAGAAGTGAGTTGCCAAATGTGCAATTTATGTGCACTTTAAAAAAAAAAGTTACCTATATTTGCAAAAAATGTCAAATTGTTTCTAATGTATGTTTTAAAAAGGACAAACCCTGAAAAAGAAAAGGGAAATGCAAAAGGAGATGCAACAGTGACACCTGCAGAGACTTCGAGTGGGTCTTCATGAGCAGATTCAGATGAACAGTCTCAGGAAGGAATGTTGATTTTTTTAATGAAATTAAACTAAGGGCTGCATGGAGGTGGAGTTGGTTAGCACTGTTGCTTTACAGCGAGAAGGCCTTTAAAGAGCCTTTTGCAAAGGACTTTGCATGTTTTGGATTTTTCTACCTGGATTATTGAGCATGCATCAGGGACTTTGCATGTTCTTTCCTGGGGAGTTTTCTGGGTCTTGTTACACAGTCCATAAACATGCAGGTTAGATTAATTGATAAGTTTAAAATGTCACTAGATTTGAGTGTAGGTGTGAATGTTTTATTTATTTTGCCTCTATGTGGTCCTGTGATGAATCAGTGAACTGTCCAGTCCCTTTGTCCCATCTCAACCAATGAACATAGGCGTCAGATCATCCTTGACCCTGAACAGGATACTAGCAGTATGGAGGATAAAATAATATAAAATGTTTATAAAATCATTAATAAATGCATAAGATTGTATGAGCTTCAGAAATTAAAGTGAATTTCTTGTCCAGCACTCCAAATTATAGAATATTTGTCAAAAAAATCTTGGTACATAATGGTTAAAGTGACATAAAAACGACGAGTATAGTCCACAAAACAAATAAGAAAACAAAAGAAGAATTAACCCACAACTGCATTCAACATGAACAATATGACAAAAGATAAAAAGTAAATACATTTTCAGTTTATTTATATAGTGTCATGTCACAACAGAAGTCATTTCAGGGCACTGAACAGAAACATTCAGACAGTGTATAAAAAAATAATAATTTAGCACTATTTATCTGAGGAGCAGACTGCTTTGAGTTTAACTCCATCACCGAACTCTCATCTCGAGCAAGCATGAAGGCGACAGTGGACAGAAAAAACTGTCCCTGTAGAGATGTAGACAATGATGAGGAAGAAACCTTTAGCAGAACCAGGCTCAGGACAAGCGGTCATCTGCTTCGACCGGCTGGATTTGAGAGGAACAGATACACAATGGCAGGTCAAGAATCACATGTTAAGATAGAAATACAGTACTGTAATATCAAATGAAAACTATTCAATTTTAACATTTCATTTAAGAAAACGAGGTAAATTTATCCTTAGTAGTCAAAGCTTGCAGCATAACAAGCCAACTCTAACCATAGAATTTATCAAAAAGGAAAATCTTAAGCCCAGTCTTAAAACTGGACAGTTTATCAGCTTTTTGGAGAGAAACTGAAGTTGGTTCCACAAGAGATCGAGGAGCCTGATAACTCAAAGATCTTCCTCCCATTCTGCTTTTACTCTAGGAATTGTGAATAAGCCTGCAGTCTGAGAACAAAATGCCATGTTAGGAAAATATTGAACAATAAGATCTCAAATATAAGATGGAGCTTGGTTGTTGAGAGCTTTGTAGGTTAGAAGTAAGATTTTGAATTCAGTTCTGGATTCAACAGGGAGCCAGTGGAGAGAAGCTAAAACTGGAGAGATATGATATCTCCCAGTAACTCTAGTTAAGACTCTGGCATCAGTATTTGGGATTAACTGAAGACTTTTTAAATAAGTATTTGGACACCCAGATAAACCATTGCAATAGTCCAGTCTAGATGTGACCAATGCATGAACCAGTTTTTCCTGATATTTAAAGTGAAAATAATTACTGGTAATGAAATATTCCAAATCTGCTGCTTGAATTCTTGTGAAAAAAAAAAAAAAAATCAAATTGAAGGATAAAATGAACGAGTCAGTTTCATCAAAACAAAGTTGCCCTTCCACGCTTTTTGTTGCTCAAATATAGAAACTGTCACATTTTATAGTTCTGTATTTCACAGTTTTATGAGTATTTTAAGTAGTATATCGCAAAACAAGACGTTTTATATTCATGATTTACTTTTTTCCACATTACTGCATTCTCATTGACATATTGAGTTTTCTGTCCTAAATATATCACCCTATTTAACTCGATACTCAAATTAAAGTCAATTAAATCAACCCAGGTCTTTTTCAGGTCTCTCTTGTAAATCAGTCTCCATGGCTCAATGGGATTAACCTGTATAAAAAAAGGTTGAATGAAAAAAAAAAAAAAAAAAAAAAATCAAAAACGTTGAATCTGTAGTTTCCGTTTAGCTGAATGGTACTTGAAGTACTCAGCGGTCTTTGGCGCCCAGATGAGAACGACGGAAAGTACCAAAATCTACGGGGGAGGAAAATGTGAAGCATCCCAAACTTTTAAAAGTTAAAGCACAATATGAATAATATAAAAATGCTATGCAAAAAAACTTATATTTTTATAATACACGAACCACTCTGTAATTTGGCACATTTTGTTAAATTTGTGGCTATAACCCTGTTCACACGTAATGGTACGAGCCATTCCATCCCGCCCCCGCCGCCATTTTCCATGTTATTCTCCTTTAGCAGTAAATACTATAATAATTTTGAATGCTACAGTAAAAATTATATTATCACATTCCCGGCTCTCCAAGTTATCGCAGGGGGATTTTATCTCCAAATTCTGCCGAGGAGACGCGCTCTGTTTAGGCAGCCATGTACATCAAACAGGTAAGCATCGGCCACCAAGCTAAGACTCGTTCATTTAACCGATTCCTGTCTGTAACCAGGCCGTTTAACGGAATGGTTGAAGGATGCATAGTCAAAACGTTCACTCATAATAAGTGAAATGCAAAGACACACAGATTTACTGAATAAAACACTGCATAGCTTTTGTAGCTAGCTTGTTAACTTTAACTCGCGTTCTCTGTTTTAGTCTTGAATTGTCTCCATCCGGTGGTGCTAAGCTAATGCTAGCAGGCTAACTCGCTTCGATCAAATTCAGTAAAATGAATAATATTTGTATGAATGTGTACTTCCATTTGCAAATAGCGAGGTTGTTCACAGTATTGTTGTAATACTTAACTGTTTTATATGATATCAAGCTGGGCACTTACTGAATGAAATGTGCAAGTTAGCCCAAAATGCACATTTAGCCAAGGCCCCCTGTCTTTTATCATCAGTTACTGTCTCGATTCACATTAATTTTAAGTCTAATGATATTTATGCATTCAAAAACCTGGGCTTACAGACTCTGTAGACATTTCTAGCCACGGAATATGTTAAAAGTTTTTCCTGAAGATGCTTCTGTTTGTATTCTCATCAGGTCATTATACAGGGATTCCGAAGTTACAGGGATCAAACTGTTGTGGACCCTTTCAGTCCCAAACACAATGTGATCGGTGAGTTTTTGCTCAATGTGAAGATTTTTTTGATATTCTTAACTGATGTAGTAGACCTGAAATATGCAATGATATCACCACTTTTTCTTTCTTTCGTTTCAGTTGGCCGAAATGGATCAGGGAAAAGTAACTTCTTCTATGGTATGTATGCTTTTATTTAGCCATGTTGCTGTAAAACAGATTGTGCTCCATGTTTTAAAGTTTCCCGCTTTTTAAATTTCCACCTGACTCAGCCATCCAGTTTGTGCTTAGCGATGAATTCAGCCACTTGCGACCTGAACAGCGTCTGGCTCTTCTTCATGTGAGTACCTACATGAAACTATGAAATTATCTGCGAATCAATAATGTATTCTGACTTCTGAATTGGTTATCAATGCACATTTGAATATAAATTGTTGTGCATATCTCATCATAAAAAATATTTTTGAATTTGTTATTGCTATTCCTTGTTAAAGGTATTCATTCAACCTTTATTTAGGCAGGTTAATCCCACTGAGCCTCGAGGACTCATTTACAAGAGAGATTCAGCTATTACTGTATCTTTAATATGAATTTTCTCTTCTGTCATTTTAGGAAGGAACTGGTCCACGTGTCATTTCAGCTTTTGTTGAGATTATATTTGACAACTCTGACAACCGACTACCGGTATGAATATTAAACATTTTGTAAATTTGTAGTCATAATACTGTAATCCATTCTCATAGCCTCAAAGCTGCTGGGTCACTAAGAGTCTTCATTTAAGAATATTTAGAACTAAAATGTATGCATAACAAATAACGCTTAATGACATTTGTCACATTTCATGGAATGCTTGACATTTTTGTGCTTGATAAGTTATTGCAAAAAAACTTCACTGGGATTGATACCCGCTTTTCAAAATGAACGCTGTTTTTTGTTTTAATTGGAAGAGTTTTAGCCTCCCAAAAGGCATTTGTTCTAAAACTTGTTTTGGCCTTTTTGAAGGTATTACAATGCCTCTTGGAAAATACAACCTTTTGTTTGTCTATGTTATAATCAGATAAATGCTAAACTCTCAGAACATATTTTGAAATGCTGATGTTTGTCTAACTACAGAAATGGAGCATTTGTGTACTTGTATCAACTGTAAAGTCTTCCATACCAGTGTACACATTGTTTCTCATATTTTTAGCTGGATTTGTAAAACACAGTGGAAATAAGTGGTTTATTTTATTTTAAATTATAATAGGCTTGGTTTGTGAAAAACTGTTGCTATACGTTGCTCTCAACTTCACCTGTGATTAATTTGTCTCCCACCAGATTGACAAAGAGGAAGTCTCCCTCCGTCGTGTCATTGGTGCAAAAAAAGACCAGTACTTCTTAGACAAAAAGATGGTGACGTAAGTACTGTATGGAGTGACAGTTTTTGAATTTGTAAAAAGACATATCTTATGCAGAAAACTGTCTTTTTCATATATTTCACATGTTGTTCTTGTTGCAGTAAAAATGACGTCATGAACCTTCTGGAGAGTGCTGGCTTCTCCCGCAGTAACCCTTACTACATTGTCAAGCAGGGAAAGGTGAGAAAACAGTGGGTGCCAATCTCACACTTGTTTATCACACAACACTTCCCCCCACCCAGTGCTACATTGTCTGTGTTCAAGTTAAAAAGTGCTGCCATCTCTGTCATATTTAAATCTTATAATAAATTATTGATTTGTGAAATATCATGTTCATTTTATATTCTGGCAGTAAAATCTTAGTAGTGCAATAGGCAGGTAATTTAATCTTTTTCATCTTCGTTTTGTGCAGATCAATCAAATGGCCACAGCACCTGACTCCCAGCGTTTGAAGCTTCTGAGAGAGGTGGCAGGAACACGAGTATATGATGAACGAAAGGAGGAGAGCATTTCTCTCATGAAGGAGACTGGTAACAGCACAATTAACTTCAAGCATTTTACTTTGAATATTTTTTATTTTTATTGTTTAACTTGTTAAAATTGTGGTGATTTGATGCATTTGCTGTCAAATGCATTGGTCAGTGTGTGTTTGGTAAATTTCATAAGCTTAAGAAATATGCATAGGTTACACTCAGTTAATGACCAAAAGACGAACATGCTGAGCTAACTTTGGAAAATAATTTGAAAAGATTGGTGTTATTTTTTTAAAGGCAGCAATGGCATCAAAGTTGTACAACATTATTGTTTTTATTAAATTTTTTTAGCTGACATTGTGCCAAACTTAAGTGTGTGGCAGAGAACTTGATTTACTGTTAACATTTCAATTAAATTAATATTTAGTTAGTGATGGTTTCTACATTCTTGCAAAACATCATAATTTGTGTATTTTTCCCAGAGGGGAAGAGAGAGAAGATCAACGAGCTGTTAAAGTACATCGAAGAGCGTCTGCATACCCTGGAAGATGAGAAGGAAGAGTTGGCTCAGTACCAGAAGTGGGACAAAATGAGACGAGCACTGGAGTACACCATTTACAACCAAGAGCTGAATGAAACCCGCGCTAAATTGGACGAGGTGTCACGATCGAAAGACATTATTTTTGTTTAATTAGGAAGAAAATGCAAACTTATTGCAACAAATTCACAAAGGATATACATGTTATAAAACCATTTATATCAGTACCTTAACGTCAATGTTAGTTAATTAGCAGTAATTAAAACATCCTTGTTTGAATGTGGACAAGTTCAGTTATAAAATAGTCATTGCGTGTATTGAACCTTCTTGTCCAGTTGTCTTCCAAGAGGGAAACCTGTGGAGACAAATCCAGACAGCTGCGTGATGCTCAGCAAGATGCCCGAGACAAAGTAGAGGTATAAAAACAAAATGCCACATTAATATATGAAATACCACAGTACAATATTTTTTTTTTGTCTTTCTAAGGTTGTTTTGTTGCAGGCAGATTTTTAACAGTTATGTAAATTACATAGTTTAAGCATTTTTTTTTAGCTGGATAAAGGTAATGCACTCACTTCACAGTATTTAGTCTTGGAAGGATGGATTGTTGTTTAATAAATAAGTTAATGAAGCATTTGTTTTCACACTCTTTTTGGAAAATAATTTTACTGGTACTTTATTTCTTCGTCTTGTAGGAGACGGAACGTGTTGTGCGTGAGCTGAAATCCAAGGTTTCGGCTATGAAGGAGGAGAGAGAGCAACTGTCGGCTGAGCGCCAGGAGCAGATCAAGCAGAGGACCAAGCTCGAGCTGAAGGCCAAGGACCTGCAGGATGAGCTGGCAGGCAACAGTGAACAGAGGGTACGGAAGCCTCCAATCTGCGTCATAATGCACACGTGATGCTACACCAACAACACTTCTTCATCCC
Source organism: Hypsolebias longignatus (assembly GCA_031762435.1). NCBI lineage: Eukaryota > Metazoa > Chordata > Actinopteri > Cyprinodontiformes > Rivulidae > Hypsolebias > Hypsolebias longignatus. Next base: position 14,306,915 of record JARVGV010000474.1, read on the forward strand.
TTTCTGCATCACTCAGGGTAGAGAGGAGTGTTAGTCTCCACTCTTAACCCACTTACGCCAGTTACTGGCTGGAAAAATAGCTGCTTGTCAACACAATTTCTTAAATGCATTGTTTAGAAGTTACAAAAAAATATAATTCTGAACGAAAGTGGTAAAATTGGATTTTAATTCAGAATCACTGAATGGGAACATTACCAGAAAAGAAATTCCCAGGAACTCCCAACTCAACACTTTTTCTTTAGGTTCTGGTGGAAACATGTTCAGTCTCTGGTTCACCTCTGGTTGTTTGGTTAATACTTCATTTACAAACCGTAGATCACCGTAGACCCTCTGTATTAAAGATTTTTAGAAAAAGAAGCAATGATTCGAGTCTAAACAAGATTTCACGGCAAAGCTTCAGTGACTAATGAAATTATTGATCCTTTGCTTTAGAAACGAATGGCCTTGTTTCTGGTCTATTGTACTGTTCATAATATAATAGACAATGGGGTTGTATGAAGTATGAATTTTTTTGTCTTGAAATAAAACTCTTTAGTTATAGAAAGAAGGTACCGGTAGTTATTTAAACATTAAATTAATAACCCTTTTATCTGCTGGGCTTCAACTTTCTCAAAGCTTTTCTCTGAAGAGAAAAGTTGCACATATGTTGAAAACCTTTAAAAATGACAGTGACTGTTGGATGGGTCCTTTTTGCACTTACTGGTTGTTTTTTGTTAATATAACCCTTTTATCTTTTTTTTCACAGACTGTCTTAATATGCATTAAAAGTGTTTTTTTTTATTTTTTATTATTTAAATATGGCTATAGTTTAGGGTTCAGTTTAATTCATGGGCAAGCTTTAGATCTTAAACACTTTGAAAACAAACTATTGTAAAATAGTCACAAGTGTTATATCATCCAGCTCATAAATTTATAAAACATGAGAATTCCCTGTGGAACAAATTAGGAAGTAAAATGAGTAATTGTCATTAAAATCACGTTCAGATTCACTTCTTGGCTTTAGCATTTGTGTACTCACTTGGCATTGCTCGCTCTCCATATGGCTTTGTGTTTAGAAAGTGTGTGTTTGTGAGCACGTGTGAGCATCAAGATGATAATATAAGGCCCGGTTTGTGCAAACTGTGATGGGTCACAGACGGCATGCTGGGTGGTGGTTGGATGAAACCCACCTGGCCATGGTTGGCACAACACCAGTCAACAGTAACTAAGTCACATTGAAGCCTTACTAGCTGTTGGTGGTCCCGATTTAATCAACTTTAAAATGGCTGATACAACAAAGGGTGTTTGTTGGTGGGGAAGGGATTTTCCTTTTTTTCTCCGCTTTGTCCTTTTTTATTGTTGTATGGGACCAATCTGGAGAAACAAATGTTTGTTTTGCATTTTCATTGCTGTGGGTGGACTTGTGAACATGCAGAGCTGAAGTCAAGTCAACTTTATTTATTAAGTACATTTTAAACAGCGGCTGTTACCAAAGTGCTTATTTAAATCAGTGGGAGTAATTTCATGGGAAAAAACAACAATAAAAATAATGATTAGTACAGAAATTTAATTAAAAACATCAAAAGAAAAACAAACGCAGAGCAATAATTCAATTAAAAAAAATACTTTATTTAATCCCAGAGGGAAATTAAATGTTGTTGTAACTCATGCTCATACATAAAAAACCTAATCGAGTCACACTGTGTAAAAAGCCAGAGAAAACATGTATTTTTTAGCAGAGATTTAAAAACAGGAAGTGAAGTGGCCTGCCTGATGTTGGGTGGCAAATTATTCCAAAGTTTGGGGCCCACGACTGGAACAAGCCCGATCACCTCAGAGCTTCAGTCTTGTTTTTGGAACAGCCAAAAGCAGCTGAAGATATGAGGGTGCAAGGTCATTTATGCACTTAAAGGTTAGCAGGAGAATTTTTAAGTTAGTTCTCATATGTACAGGGAGCCTTTGAAGGGGGGATAAAACTAGTGAAATATGATCAAACCTACAAGTTCCTGTTAAGAGCCAAGCTGCAGGATTTTGGACAAGCTGGAGACACAAAATGGAGACCTGGCTGACCCCAACATAAAGTGCACTACAGTAGTCTATTCAGGTAGTAATAAAGGCATGGACTAGTTTTTCATGGTCAGATCTAGACGACACTGACTTAAGCTTAGCTATCTGCCTTAATTGGAAGAATCTTTTTGCAGAACAAAGTTGATTTGTTTATTAAAGTTGAAGTCAGAATCTAAAACCATCCTGAGATTTGTAAAAGACTTCTTAAGATAGGTCTGAAAAGAGCCAAGATTTACAGGGTCAGATACAGTGGTAGAGCTAGGGCTAAACACAATGACTTCAGTCTTCTGATCATTAAAACTTAAAACATTTGAAGCCATCTATGCCTTGATGTCATCAAGGCATTTTAACAGAAGGTGAATGGAGCAAGAGCTATTGGGTTTTATGGGCAGATAAATCTGACAATCATCAGCATAGCAATGAAATGAAAGACCATGTTTCCTCAGGATAGACCCCAAAGGGAGCAGATCGAGTGAAAACAAAAGAGGTCCAAAAATTGAGCCCTGTGGGATTAAAGACATTCTTCATTTTGGCATTTCAAATTGAGGTTTCTGCTACTTGTTGCAATTTTCTTTTCTTTTTTTATTTATTTTATTTTATTATTATTTTTTTTTTTTTGCAAATCAAGGTGTTTAACATCTTCCTTAAAAAATTCAAATTACTGTTTGTTAAATCCATAACTGGTTTTCTTCTAAACCAGGTTATTTATCTATTTGTTTCTGATTACAGTACTTGTAAACTTGTGTAGGCTAAACTGAACTCTAGTGGATTAGATGTAGATGGCTGAAATGCTGCTGTGAAATTTTGTACTGTATGGATGCAACTTTATTTTTTTAATATATCTCACTTGCACAAATTTGTGTTGCACTAAGGATAATTGGGACTTTGCTCACTTCTAATCCAGGGCAAGCCAACCATTGTCACAGTCAGTCGATGTGCAGATCTGTTGTGGGAGAGATCCACTGAAGCATGTTCTTCAATCTCTTCTAAAGCATTTTATAAAGATAGTTATTAGGAAAAAAAAATTAAGCCCAAATGTTTGCTTGAATTTATTTATTTATTTTCCCCAGAAACGTCTGCTGAAAGAGCGTCAGAAGTTGCTGGAGAAAATTGAGGAGAAACAAAAAGAACTGCAGGAGACTGAACCTAAATTCAACATGGTGAAGGAAAAAGAGGAGCGGGGCATCTCCAGGTAGGGATGAGTCATTCTTAATTACGCAGCTGGTGACCAGGCATAACTCGATGAGTCAGTCATCAAACTCAGAAAACATTTTTGATTGCAAGAGATCAAGAGGCGACTGCACAGAAGATTTGCCAGTTCTTTTCCCAAGCCTCTTGTATATGTACAAAAATGGATTGATGGCTTAAAAACCTAAGAGCAACATATTTTTTATTTTGTCTAGCCTGTGTAGTCAAATGATTGAACACAAAGTTAACATACACAGTGTTTGTATGTGTTCAGAATTACAAAATAGACATAGTATGACTTTTATACATTTCTGTCATTATGAATGGTGGTAAATACATTTTCCAGTCCAGATCTGTGGATCACTCACTTGCAAATGGACTTCTTTCCAGACTTGCTCAAGCTACACAAGAGAGGACTGACCTGTATGCCAAACAGGGTCGTGGCAGCCAGTTCACGTCCAAAGAGGAGAGGGATAAGTGGATCAAGAAAGAACTGAAGTCCCTGGACCAGGCCATCAATGACAAAAAGAGGCAGATTGCAGCCATCCACAAAGATCTGGAAGACACGGAGATGAACAAAGAGAAGAACCTCGAGCAGTACAATGTAAGATAATTCTGTTATTTATTTATTTATTTCTTTTTTCCAAATGAGGCTAACTCGAGGAATTTTATTTTTTGAAAAAAATGCTAATAATAACCTTTTTCTTTAAATTACTACTTTTTATTGTTTATTCATCAAAGTAGCTGGAAAGAAATATTAAAAAGGCTTTAGTTTATTTCAGATTGACATCAAAATGCAACAATTTTCTGCAGTTTTCATCTGATTCACTTTGATTTTGACTTTAGAAACTTGATCAAGATTTAAATGAGGTCAAGACCCGTGTAGAGGAGCTGGACAAAAAGTATTACGAAGTCAAGAACAAGAAAGATGAACTTCAAAGTGAAAGAAAGTAAGAAACCTCACCTTTGTTTAAAATATTGTTTTTGCTTTTATAAATAGTCAAATGTTTGTGTGAGATAAAGACTGTATAACAACATTGTGCTCGATTTTCTTCAAAGTAGAACTTATCAATCCACTTAGACTTGAGTGTTGAGAAAGTGAAGAAAACTGTACGATTTTTGAACATTGAACCATTTTTAATGGTTTAAAAAATTCTTATAAATAATTTGTTTATATTTTGCACTTTTAATCTTAAGTCTTGTGCAGTAAGTGAGCAAGCGAGATTAGAAAACACAACTTGTATAGATGCAGGCCATTAGCTTCAAGTTGTGTTCACATTTATTAATACATTTAGGCACTAAGCAGAGAAATAAGAAACTGTTTATACAGTTGTATGAAATATAACAAGTTGTGTTAAATGTGTAACATTTTAAAGGGAGTTACAAGTTGTGTTCAAAGGCAAACACTGCAAAGTTTGCATTTAGGTCAGTATTAAAAATAGGTTAAATGTGAAATATGCATGGACTTTACTTTTTAAAACTTTATTATTATTATTTATTTAACCTTTATTTCACTAGGTAAATCCCATTGAGGTTAAAAATCCCTTTTGCAAGAGAATCCTGGCTAAGACTGGCAGCAGCACACAGAAGTTACAGAACATTCACAGCAAAACCAGAAAAAGTTAACTCAGTCATAAATAAATTAATTGAAAGATTCATCATTTAGAACATTTACAGACAGATGATTCCTTCTCCAAATCAATAAGAACAGCCTTAAAAACATTTAGTGACAACAGCTCCCTTAGAACAATGTATTTCTGCAACTGTTTCCAAGAAGATGGTGCAGAAAACTGAAAAGATTTCTTTCCAAGTTCAGTTCTTACTTTAGGCACTGAAAGCAAAAATAAATTTTCACTATGAAGAGAGTATCCTCTGGTGGACTTTCTCTTTATAAAAGCCACAAAAAAAAAAAAAAATACAAAGGAAGAAGTCCTAGTATTAAAAACAATGCCAATGGTGGAGTCTACGAGTGGCCAAGGCCGTCCAACCCGGTTGTATAATGTTCAGTGATGTATAAAACTTTTTAAACCTGCTGTAAATCTTACATGATAAACATTATCCAGTGAATAGTGACATTTAAGAAGCATGCATGTATAAAATGTCACCATGGTCCAGTAATGACTTAATAAAAGTAACATCAACCAGTTGCTTTGTAGCCTCAAAAGACAGACGGGATCTGATCCTGAAATAAAATCCTAATTTTAATCTCAGTTTCTTGCAGCTATTGAATGTGGGAAGTAAAAGACAAATAATCATCTGTTAAAAATCCTGTATATTTATACTGTGGTATATATATTACTGTGATATATATTTTGATGATCAATGAGTGCATCAACTGAAATATTCAGGCTGAGCCTAAAAGAAGAGTAAAACAATCGGTTTTGTAAGTACCAGACAAAAATACATCAAATTAAAAGAATTATCATCAAGACCGTGTAATGAATTTATTAAAATTGTGCAAAATAGAAATAACTTAAATCTGTAAATTGCAACTGAAAACTGGAAAAACATAAACTGCACAGAAATGATTTCAAATAAAATTTAAGAGGCAGTAATTAATTGTAATAAGAGGAACAAATTTGTTGTATTTTGTGTTTTTCTCATTGAACACAATTCAAGAATTTGTTGAAATAATAATATTCTGTTAAACACAAAGTTTGTTTTCTCAGTCATCCAGGTATATAACAACAAAAAAGGTTGAATCATGTCATCTGGACTTCG
>JARVGV010000474.1:14439978-14450002 GCA_031762435.1 Hypsolebias longignatus
GTTAGCTAACAGAATACTCTAAAAAAAAAAACGGAAAAAATTATAAAATGCTGCATAAAAAAGGCAACGAACGGCGCGATGACGTCACTGGGGCAGCACCGTAAGTACGGAGCGCCGTAAGTCGATGGCGCCGTAAGTCGGGGACCACCTGTATTGTGTATTTATTTATTTCATTTTGTCACATTCCGTCGAAGAGGTCACAATAAAAAACATGAAATTTAGAATTGTGTTGAAAAATCTGTTTACACAATGGAAAGATAGACCAAACCAAAAAATCTGTGTTTTTGTCCTTCATCATATACAAGGTATTTCTTTAGCTGTGATTTTGGGATTTATTGTACAGCACTTTGGTCAAACTCTGGTGGTTTTTAAATGTGCTCTATAAATAAATTGATTTAACTGAGTTTGTAAGGAGCATATTCTTCAACATGCTGTCTACTCATTAGATAGTCACTGCAGTTGGGCAGGATGGACGGTGCTTTGGCTTCCAGTTAATGCAGACCTGTTCACATTTTGCACAGTTTATTGCATTACAGGGTGTTTCTATCTTCAAGCTTAATGTAAAACAGCTCAGACATTAAAAAAGTATTTTTATTGTGTGATTAGATTAAATTTTGCCTTATAAGCTTCACTATTTTATTTTTTTTTTATTTATTAGACACTTGTAGATTTTCGAGGTGTTGGCATGTTGTGTTTGTGCTCTGTGGGGGTCAGCCCATCTGTTGCAGGACTCCGTGTTCTTCTTGTCACTGAAGATAGGCTTTTATGACTCTGCCTGGACGTGTGGGCTTGTTGCCATGCCGCAGAATAAATATGGGACAAATCATTGCGTGACAGATAAAATGCAAATGTGTGAAGTGTCTGAAATATTTGCATAATCTCGCATGATTGAAAGCATGTTTTTACAAAAAGTAGTATGCGTCCCATCTTGCAAACATACTTGAATCTGTGGTTTTAGATCACATTAAATATATATATATTTTTTTAAGTTTTGGAGTGGTTGCAGGAGCACCTCGGTAGTTGTGAAAATAAAACAAAAACAAGAATGTACTCTTAAGGTTGACCGACTCTATTATCAGACCAGTGTAGGAAGGTTTGTGGTCCGAGTGGTCTCTCTGTTCCCTGTTCAGACCTGGCACTTATCCATCTTGAGTGATTTGATCACAAGTGGTCAGCTTTGATTGGGAGTGTTCACACTTGGCTGTTAGTTGTGTACTACAAAATGTTTTTGTGATCTGATGCCAACTATGTGCTTTGTACATAATACACAGTGTGCTATCAGCTGAGCAACAATGTCTGCTGTGGAAGAATTACAACACATTTACACATCTGAACTGTATTATTATTATTTCCGTATTATGACATTACCATTGTTCAAAGCCATTTGAGACACATTTTTGCAGAGTTACTCACTGGTTCTACAGAGTTCTTTTACTGGTTTGCTGCGCCAAACAGTCAGACTTCATAACTTTGACGATGTGACTAAAGTAGAATTCAGTTCAGGTTATTTATGGGATGCCACTTCACAACAAAAGTCATCTCAGGGCACTGTACACAATCAAAAAGAAGTTAATTCATAGCTCTATTAAACAGATTCAAATACAACGTAGGCCTTCTGTGAGAGTGGTCTCTGATAGTACTAGAGTACTATGGATATGTGGGAATGTTATGTTGAATTTTTATAAAGCATTGACAGGCAGTCTGTGAGAGTGCCTCAAGTACGGTACATTTTCAATTTGCTTTGTTATATATATACCAGGTCATACCAGGTCTCTCTTGTAAATGAGTCCTCAAGGCTCAATGAGAATAACCTGCCTAAATAAAGGTTGAATGAATATAATTTATTAATTCTTCCAGATGCATCGTGGTTTATCCTAGTGTGATGAAACTTAATTCTTGACTGGTTTTAAGTGGCTTTATAAATAATAAACACATTCTTCTGAAAATGAAGAGGTATGAGAATCGATTGATACTTTATTTATATGTGAGGGAAATAAAAATGATTAAAAAAAGAGACTCCAACTCAGTTTATTGTCATTCAAACCTTTACATGTAAAAGGAAAAACAAATGAACAAAACTAATATAAAACAGTTTCAGAACTTGGTGTATACCATGATAAAAAAAAAAAAAACAAACAAACAACATATCCAGTAAAAATGCATTAAGACTTGATAAAAAAAATAAATAAGAAGACATAGCATACAAAAGTATCATAGAAAAAATGTCCACAATTAAAAAGGAATAAAATTAATTAAAAAAAACAACAACAACATAAAACCATAGTTAATAGATCTAGACTAGCACTATCCATCCATTATCTTTACCCACTTCTTCCTTTTTGGGTCACAGAGGTCACTGGTGCCCATATCCAGCTATCACTGTGAGAGAGGCGGGGGACACCCTGGACAAGTCTCCAGTCCATCACAGGGACACATAGAGACAAAAGAGACAATCACTCAACCTAACATGCATGTTTTTGGTCTGTGGGAGGAAACAGAGTACCTGGAGAAAACCCACGCATGCACGGAGAGAACATGCAAACTCCACCCAGAAAGGTCCTCAGCCAGGCGACCTTCAGAGGCAACAGTTCTACCAACTGAGCCACCATGCTGCTATGATCTAGTACCAACTATAGTGAATAAACAAGAAGTTAAAAATGAAGTTAAAGCAGGACAAATCCTTTGATAGATCTTTAGAAAACCTGGAGAACTTATGATCTACAAAAACATGTCACCTTTGATAACTGTAAACTAAATGAGTCATCTCAGTATCATCATCATAATGTCTAAAGCCGGTTAAACCTGTGGAGAGATGTGACTACTATGCCAGTTTATAGAATCTTCCTATTCATTCTGATTAACGTAAAAAATTAAACGGGTAAACAACCCTCTACCTTGTTTTTACCTTTCTGTCTTGACTTTTGGAAACTTGCTAAAACAATGAGTTTGTTGCCAGCAGAGCTTCTACTAAAGTTTACATAAAAGTTCTGAAGACCATTTGTCGACTTCATAATAAATTTACTGTATATAAGAGATTTAATTTAATTTATGCAAACATGTAAACGAGTCTGGCTACTTTTGTAATTCATTTTTTAACAACAAGAAGTGATTGAATCTTAAATAACTAGTTATTTTACTGTAGATTATTACATAATTATTTTCATTTTGTAATTATATCCAGTTGGTAAACATGACTCACTATTCTGCAGCGCTTTAACTAAACTTCCCAAATCCAACTTCAGTAACTGACTTGTAACCTGTGATACTTCCCAATTTTTTTAATTTTTTTTTTTTTTTTTTTTTTTTTTTAATGCATAAACAAATTATCTGTAGCGTTTGTGTTTTTGGTTGTGCTGTTGAAGAGTTTCATTTATTTATTTATTTTTTCTTGTCAGAAATTGGTGTTGACAAATAATCAGCTGACTACATTACCCAGAGGCATCGGCCACCTCACCAACCTGACCCATCTTGGTTTGGGTGAGAACCTGCTGCAACAGCTTCCAGAGGAGATTGGTCAGTATTTTCAGTTGACAGCAGTGATATCTTCATCGCAAACGTTCAGGAAGAGAAAAAAGTTAGAGTCCCTACTGTATTCACCAACACAGCACTGTCCCTCAGTGACTGCGGGACCAGAACTGGATTTTAACCAGGCTTTGTATAATATTTTATCACTTTGAAAATAGGCCATTTGTTGTTGAGATAAAGATTTTTGAAAACGTCGTCTTAATTTTTTTTTTTTAACCTGCAGTTGCTGCTGCATCATAGATGGTCTTAGACCTGTAAAGACTTTATTTTCAAAACGTGGTCGCGCGGCTTGCTGGATGCTTGGACGCAAACACCCAGAACTTAGTGAGACTGCAACAGAAATTTAAAATTTCTTCAATTTTTATTCACCATTAATGAGATGCTTGCTACCTTTGAGCTCATGGAGATATACTGGTAAACATTTCCCAGAACAAAAGTTTTACAATTATTACGCTGTACTTGTATGATTTATTGTGTGAATGTTTGTGAAGCATTCACACTATTGTGATCCATTTTTCTTCCGTATGCTTTTTGGAGCGTTTCTTATCCCACAGTTTTTAAGCTTTTTCAACAAATCGTATATCAAAACATTCAGCTCTTTCACGAGAAGGGTGCCATGACTTTTGGCATAGGTGAAACATTAATCTGTAGATCTGTTTACAGCCTTTTACTGCTCCCTTCACATTTTGTTCTGTTCACCTTCTTTCAGCTTCTTTGTGCAAAAAAATAAAATAAAAAATCAGCTCATTATAGCTGTTTTTTTTTTTCAGCTGCTTTATCTCTTCATATTCTTTCTGCTAACTACAACAATTGTGTGCTTCTTCTAACTTCTTTCTGCTAAATTTAGCTTGTTGTTATGCTCCTTTCATCTTATATCTGCAAGTTTCAGCTTTATCTGCTATTTCTGCTACTATATAGCTGTTTTATGGTAATTTAAGCTTTTTCAGCTAACATATACCTGTATACTGTATTTTTTTTTGCACTCGTTTCTAATTTTTTCAGCTTAATTTAGCAAAAATGTGCTTTCTCCACATCTGATAATTTAAACATCTGATTTTAGTAACTTTTCAGCTTTTTTATTTTTAATTTTTAATGTTTTGGCTAATAGCAGCTTTTTTTCAGCTAATTTCAGCTTAGTTTGTTCTATTTTCTGCTTTCAGCCTAACTGGACAAATGTGTTCTTTCTGCCTTTTTATGCTAATTTAAGCTTGGCCTAACTTTTTCAGTTAGCATTTAGCTAATTTCAGCTGTTTTTAGATATATTCAAGTTTATTTTTGATTTCAGCTACTTTCAACCTAATTAACTTCTTTCTGCTAATTTCAGCTTGTTATGCTCCTTTCAGCTCTTTTCAGCTTTTTATTTCAGCTACTATTTAGCTTTTTAATGCAAATTTTAGAATTTTTATTATATATATATACAGTATATATATATATATATATATATATATATAGCAAATCCCACAATTTTTTTTTTTAGCTTATTTCAGCTCTTTCCACTTCCTTCTGGTAGCTTAAGCTTCTTCCTGCCTTTTCAGCTTTTTTATTTTTTTGCCAATTTTTTAACTAATGTTCTTAATTTTTGTGCTCACGTCTGCTTGTATAAACCTAATTCAGCAAATGTGTTCTTTCTGCTTTTTTCTGCTAATTTAGGCTTGTTCTTACACTTCAGCTAAATTTCAGCATTATTTTCTTATAGCTAATTTCAACAGTTTTTCAGCAAGTTCTTCTGCAATAAGCATTCACATTGCATTTCAGCAAGCGATGTACTGCTGTCAGTATCAGACCTTGTCTTGTATCTGTGGGAGAAAACAATTTAACTGACACTGTTTAATGTTTTTAGGCACACTGGAGAATTTGGAGGAGCTGTACCTCAACGACAACCCCAATCTGCATAGCCTCCCATTTGAGCTCGCCCTCTGCAGCAAACTGTCCATCATGAGCATCGAGAACTGTCCCCTCACCCACCTGCCGCCCCAGATTGTTGCAGGAGGTCCCTCTTTCATCATCCAATTTCTCAAGATGCAGGGACCGTACCGTGCCATGGTCTGAATCATACGCCGCTCAGTGCCATCTCCAAACCCTCTGCTTACTCTGTGCCCTTTCGCCTGCCTGCCCCCAAAACGTGTATTATACACCATCAAGGAAACCAACTCATTACACTCAGTGTCAGGGGCAAACATAAAGGGCAAGTTTGAAGAGAGCAAGGTTTTGTTCTCCGTCTTTGTGCAGAAACAAGGCATATCTGGAGGTTTCTACGTTGCTCCAGAGTTTATCCTGGTCATTTATGACCCCAGCCACCAACCCCACCCCCTCATCTTACATTCTGAATCATAAATGAGGAACATCTTTCCATCTGTTTGCCAAAACTGAGGATATGTAAAGTTATATACTGTATATGAACTGCGATCTGAGGGGGACGTCCTTCAACTTTTGAAATCACGCTCCATTGCCAATGTATATAATTACAGCATTTGTTATGTGAGCAAGGATACAACTGTATGCAAAAACTACAGCGTCTTTTGGGACTTTTTATTTACTGCTGCTGCTGTAATTTTAAACTGTCACCTTGATTTATTTTCTTTTGATACTCTGTTTTATTTTATTATTTTTTAATCATAATCTTCCCCGTTCATAACATGTTAATTGTTGCTTGGTCATAGAGAACAAAGGTCTAATGTTTTATTGTTTTTAAATGGGTGTTGTTTTTTAACTGTGCCTGTGTTTAGAGTGATCCGGTGGTTCATTTCTAAACAGATTACACCATGAAAAGACAAAGACGTAAATTATTTCATGTTTTTTTTCTGTTTTTTTTATTTTTTATTTTTTTATTTTTTTGCTTATACATTTTTTAAGTGTATCTTTTGCATTAATCTGTTGTGCAAGTGATATTAATTGTAAAATATGAAGATTCCTTTTAACAACTAGCAGCAGTAGTTTGTCATTAAGCTAGTCATGTATACAAATGATAAATGCCAATCATTACATGCTTGGGAGGAAAAATGTGATTTATTTTATTATTTTTGATCTGAAAGATTGGTAAAGGGGGTCCTTCTGGGTATTGGGTGGGCGGGGGGAAATTTTCAAGGTAAAGATGGATGTTTTATATATATGTATACAATTTCTGGTTGTTGCCTTCAGTGCAATTTTTAGTTCTGTTTACTTGGTTGACGTTATCTCCAGTGTTGGACTTCATAGCCATCATTAGTTGATCATGACCAACATATCAAAGGTTTTTAAAGATATTTTTTGAGTCTGGAGCAAATGGTGTGTGTATCCAAGCTTCAGAAAGATTTCATAATAAAACATGGACAGGTAATTTAAAAAATCTAATATTTCCCTTTTTTTTGACAGTGTCTCCAACAGAAATCCCTTGATTTGTGTAGATTTGTGATTTATTTAAATATATTTTTTGTGCCACACTGTCCCAACAATGCTGCTGCTTTTATGCACTTTTTGTTTTTCTCCCATTGGCATCCTTTCTATGACTTCTTTTGAACTGGGGCATTTTGTTTTATAAGGTTTGTTAAAAGGTTTGACATGTAAATTTGTATCCATTAAATATAAATATTGATTTTGGAAGTCTCAGCATATTCTAGTAATTTTGGTGACAATATTAAAGGAGATCACTTGTCTTGAACTATAAAAGTGGCTGTAAAACCTTTATTTTCCATATCCTGCTTTTATTTTAGGAAAATGGATTATTGCAGTTAAGTAAATATTTTTATTTTATCTTTACAAAACCTGTATTCATTTCGTATTTTAAATCCCCCAAGAAACCATTTTTAAAAATGTTCACCTCTGTCGTTTGATTTTTTTGATATTTCGGTCATAATTCAGGTTTGTGTTGAAATATTTGAAGGTTTGCAGCAGCTTGATGTTTCACTGAGCTGTGGTTCAGACACCATAGTTCATTTTGGGTGGGGGGGAACAAACAATGAAATGCTGCTTCTAATTTACCAGCAGAACCTGTTGCTGCTTTTCATTGACTTGAACACAAGCTGTTGAAGACGGATGGAGGTGGGACAACGATCCGCTCCCAACACGGAGACGAACTTCGCTCCAACACCTAACAAAGGACAAACACAAGGAGTTTTTTTTTAGTTTTTTTTTTTTTTTTTTACATTGGGCCCTGGTGGTTTAAATGCAGATCACATCGTTTGGACTCAACGATGACGAAGCAACAAGGTGCATATTTGAGCTTAATGCAGTTTCTAGTACAAGACTGTAAAAAAAAAAAAGAAAATTGTAAAAAGGGCTTTCCGTGTTCACGCTCAACACACCAGAGGCATTGCATTCCTGGGTTTTCTATAAGAGCTTTGGAAGTTTCTTTTCTTGTGTGTGTATTAAGCAATTGTCTGAAAAAATGCCTTTGAGTACTCAACAAGTGAGATGTGCATTAGGTATACAGCACGAGCGCTGTGACCCATTTTTAAATACAGTTTTAACTCGTCACCCGCCGTGTTGCAGCATGTTGAGTGGCAGTGTATGGAGAGGAGGCTGCAGACTTGGAGAGCATCCCTCCGTCATGTGGACGTCTGGTTCATTCAGCTCCAGGTGTTGCTACATCAAACACGATGCATTCAAATGAATTGGTTTTATTTGCCGTTTTGGACCACAATCGTTTTTCTTGACATTTTCTCGCCTGGTTACTGTTGTACAGGCATGTTCGGACGCATCTTGACGGTTTGTCCGAGTCAGAATCGGACGTTCTTGGTGGCTCCACTAAAGTGGGTGCATTTGCAAATGCTCCCTGTTTCTTTTGTATATTGCAAAGGGTGTCAAAGCATTGTGTGCCAATGCTTGTGCGTAACACTGACGAGCAGCCTTAATGGTGTTTTTCTGTGTTCCATCATGTTTACGGCCACCGACCGTACTGGATGACACGCAACAGGGGGTTCTACCATGTAAGTTAGAACCATCTTTCTTTTACTCTCTACATGAAGCTGATGTTAGGCTCAGTATTACAAAATCTGGTTTCGTGAAGTTTTATAGACGGTGCATTGGAAGATGCTACGCTACATGGTGTATGTGCTCATCTCTCACTTGTCTGGCATTAAAGGGGAGCTCCACCAAAAACTTGCGTTATTTAGTGAAGGCAGAGCTTTTTCAGTTTCTGCTCTTGAGTCATATCAGATTTAAGTGGTCGCAGTTTAAAACTGAATTGTTGACGACTATTATCATGGAATGTGGAGTTTGTCATATCTAGAGCTCAGAGAGGCAGTTTTCTAAAGAAACACTTGGTTTTATTATATGATGTTGATTGTTACAGCACAAAGCTTCTTCATAAATCACCACGTTTGAGGTTGGACCTTGTTTCTTTGCGGAATGGCCCTTTAATGTGCAGCTGCCTCTTTTCCCACTTCTTGTTGACGTGCATCACACATTTTTATCGCGTCTCCATACACCGACACAGCAGCCCCACGTGCAACAAACAGAACCTTTACGACCGCTTGCTTTCACAAAGATCAGCTCCTTTCGTTCATGTTTCATTCAATCTAAATATGGAAATACTTTTTTTTTTTTTTTTGGCTGCGTGAGCAGATGCACATACAACTACCTCCACGAGATCCAGTCTGAGGTGTTACCACATTTTTGAACAGCAGATTGCTTTCCCCCCATTACAAAGCTCCGTTATGTTATTTTCTAATATACATGCCTCCATTAAGAATTCAATAGCATCCGAGAAACAGGAAACACTGATTTATTGACTTGGCTGTAAATGACGACCTTAATCAACGCCGCCCTATTGTAAGACAGTTGTCTTTAAAACTAGCAGCAGAGCGCTGCTCTGCAAATGAATGAAGATGACAATGTTCTGTAATGTTCTATATGTACATACATCTTTTTAACTGTAATAAACTGATAAATATTTACAACTTCAGGTTGTGCGTGATCATTTCAAATGACTAAACACAACAAAGTTCATGCTCAATCATCCAGGTACCAAATCCAATCATTCTCAGTCGGGTCATCTGGACAGTTTCTTTTATATAGAAACGTTTCGCCCTCTATCTGGAGGGCTTCATCAGTCAGAGTCTTTCCCCACCAAGCAGTAACTCCTTAAGTGGACCAACCAGTTTGCTGGAGCTAATGGTTTCTGGGGGCTGTACCAAACACAAAGTGGAGTAAAGTTCAATTCACTTTATATTATATTGTATAGCACCAAGTCACAGCAGGAGTTGTCTCAGGGCACTGAACAGAAACATCCATACATATATAAAGTAAATTGATAAAGTTTAACTGAGGAACAGACTGTAGACTCTCACCTTGAGCAACAGGGCCTCCATGGGGCCCTAAATGAAATTTGGTTTGGGGCCCTCTATTTCTGCTAGTAATGTGGATTACTGCAATCAACAGATGATCAGATCATTCACCACCTAACATAAATTCATTGCAACTCTGACAGCCTTGTTTGGTGGGGCCAAAACTTTTTTTTTTTTCATCTCTGCATGTATGATTTACAATGATCACACACACATATACTGTATACAGTATATAT
>JARVGV010000474.1:14609153-14622546 GCA_031762435.1 Hypsolebias longignatus
ACTGGAGACCCCATAGCACACCCATGTTTCTGCCTATAATATTGCTCCCCATATGTGAAGTAGGTTGACTGCAGGCAGTTTCAAGAGTTGACACAGTTGTTCTGTGGAAAGCGTGGTCCTGCTGCTCAGAGTGGTGTCTGATGCACGTAGAGTGATATCACATCAACAGAGATCATTGTTTCATCAGTGTCCATGATGACATCCCTCACTTTATCCACAAAGTTCATGGTGTTCCATATGTGATGTTCTGAGCTGCCAACTAAGATGCCAAACATTTGGAAACATGACAGAGTTAATCGTGCCAACAATTGATCTTAAAGGTGCACCTTGTTTGTGACATCACACATTGCAAGCAGGCAATGTTTTGTCTTGAACTTTTTTAATCTGTTGAAAAGCAGAACTTCTGCTGTTATTAGAAACCTTAAGTTTACACAACATGTGGCCTCAGATACCCTCAACACTCTTGTTCCTACTATAGGTGCTAAATATAGGGGTTGGAAATGAACAAGTTTTAGCCTGCTCCATCATATACTGCCTGTAAACAGACACTTGAGACAACAGAACTAAGTTTGACCTGAATAAAGAAAATTCAACATTTGCCAAATATTGGTTTGTAATACATGTATAGATTTTCATTAGTTTATAGTTGCTTTTTGAGAGCGCTGAGGGCCAGATGGAGACACTAGGAGTTGCTTGTGGCCCTTTGGCTGTTTTGCCCAGGTTTGAGGTAAAGGATTGATTAAACTTTCACTTCCATGGAGGTACTGTAGTCTCCTAAAATAAAGAACAACAGTGCCTCCATCTGCTGAGGTTCTAAAGTACTGCAGCATCATTCTTTTGAAACTTTTTTTTTTTTTTTGGACATACAATCTTCTCTTTCATCAGTTTTTGTCAAAATGTTTGATCAGATGATGTTTTCACCATTCAGGAGCTGCAACAAGTATAATTGAGTAGGACCAATCTGCCAATCATTACTTTTGAAAAGAAAATACGTTGTTTTGATATTCTCTTATTGGAATTTTAACAATGACTATTTACTTAACTGTGTTTCTCTGTCTGTTAGCAAAATGTCTCATGAACCGCTGAACAGATTTTAATGAAACTTAGAAAATAATAATTGGATGAACATCTATAACCGCATTTGCTGAGTCAGTTACAGTTGAATATAATTTGCATAAAACAAATATGCAACTTGGTTCAGTGCAATTTAAAACATTACAAGTGGTGCAAATAATTTTTCATAGCTTGAACACAACTTCACAAATAATTTTTAAAAACATTACTGTAATGTGCAGATAAATACTGTATATAGGGGTAGACTGCT
Organism: Hypsolebias longignatus; assembly: GCA_031762435.1. Classification (NCBI taxonomy): domain Eukaryota; kingdom Metazoa; phylum Chordata; class Actinopteri; order Cyprinodontiformes; family Rivulidae; genus Hypsolebias; species Hypsolebias longignatus. Next base: position 14,610,478 of record JARVGV010000474.1, read on the forward strand.
TTTACTAGTACTGGTACTATATATAGAAAAACACCTACGGGGGAATAAAACCTAAAAATCAGCACTGGAAAACAACAAGGGTGCCAACTTCAAATATAAACTAGGGAAATTGCATTTCCTGCAAAAATGCAGTGAATGCTTACTGCTGAAAAACTTCCTGAAAAACATACAGAAATCTTTTTTTTTTTTTTCATTTACCCTTTATTTATCCAAGTAGTCTCATTGAGCCATGAGAACTCGTTTTCAAGAGACCTGTTAGGGAGCAGATGGTGGGGGTTAAGGGCCTTGCTCAGGGGCCCAGAGTGGGGCGAATGAGAGTGGAGGCAGATGTGGGTGTTTTCACCTTTTTTCACCCACATTTTTTTATGTTGTCGGTACCAGGGCTTGAACCGGCGGTCTTCCGATCACAGGCCCACAGTCTCTAACCTCTGCACCACCACTCACCCAAATGCAGCTGAAATGTAGCTGAAATGGAAAAACAAGCCCACAGTACAAAAGCAGAAATAACATACAGTATTTGCTGAATTAGATTTAAATAAGAATATATTAGCACAAAAATGAGAAAATTAGCAACAACAAAAAAAATTTGAATTTAGCAAAAAAAAATAGATGAAAAAAGGCTGAAAGAATCTTAAACTACCAGAAGTGGAAGGAGCTGAACTGAAATGAGCTAAAATTTTGGAATTAGTTGAAAATGCTAAATTTAGCACATAAGCAGCTAAATAGTAGCTGAAATAGCAGAAAAAGATGAAACTAGCAGAAAAAAGCTGAAAGGAGTATAAAGAAGTTAATTGGGCTAAAAGTAGCCAAAATTACCATGAAAAACTGATTTCTCTGAAAGCAGCTGAAATGAGCTTAAAACGCTAAAAAATAAGCATCTAAAAAGGTAGAACAAGCTTAAATTATCAGAAGTAGAAAGAACATGTTTGCTGAAAGAAGCAGAAATTAGCACAAAAAAGTTACATTATCTGAAAAAAGCTGAAATATGCAAAAAAAATAAAAAAACAGCTGAAAGTAGCTAATTATCAGAAAGAAAGAAGCTTAAATTATCAGAAGGTAGTGAAGCACTTTTGCTGAATTAGGCTGGAATTTTTTTTTTTAATGAGTGCAAAAAATGTGGAATTAGCCAAAAAAGCCCAAATTAGCATACAAACAGCTAAACAGTAGCTGAAATAGCAGAAAAAGCTGAAACTTGCAGAAATAGGCTGAAAGGAGCGTAACAAGCATAAATTTAGCAGGAACTTAAAAGAAGCACAAAAATGTAGCTTGCAGAAATAATAATAAAAAAAAACCCCAGCTGAAATTAGCTAAAAGTAGCTGAAAAAAGTTTAAACAAGGAAGCTGAAGCAGAACAAAATGTGAAAGGAGCAGTAAAAAAAGTGTCAGAAAAGGCTAAACATGTCAAAAAGCTAAAGTTGCAACAATACCAAAAGTCATAGCAGGATTGTCCTGAAAGAACTGAACATTTTTTACATATGACTTGTTGAAATAAATTAAAAATTGTGGAACGAAAAAGATGCTGAAAAACATACGGAATAAAAATGGATAACAATACTGTAGTGTGAATGCTTATCAAGAATTCACACTATTGATTTAAGATCTGTTTATTTGCTTGTTACAAGAAATGACTTAAATACTGCCACCAGATAACAAACATAACCCTTTAGGAAATGGAAAACATTCAGACAGGTCAGGGTGTGCATTATCTGTTTTTATTATGCATAATAAATTATAACCACATTGTATTTCTTGTCAGATGACAAATTTTAAATCAAACATCTTCTGAGCAAAAAAAATAAAATTAAAATAATAATAAAACTAACATTTTAGTGCAAAACAGCTATAGCCAAGTTGATTAAAACAAGACATAAACTTATTCCTTCTTTTAAAAAGCCAGTACTGTAGTTAGCACTTAAATAAAACAACAATAAAAATGGCAAGAATAGCTGAACTGATGTTGAGAACTATTATTTTTGGTTTAGTCTTATATTTTGCAGCACAGCATCAACATAAAAAACTCCACCATATATACATATTTATATATATATAAACATTGTTATATTACTTAACAGTTTCTATAAGAAGTCTGTGTGAATTAAATGTTACTTCAAGCAAATTTCTGCACATCAGAAGTTTAGAAACACTAAGGATTTCTGCGTATTCAAGCTAAAATGACTTACAGGATTTTTACACTACAAAGTCTACTCAGATCACTCGTTTACTAACCGGGGTCTTTTTTTTTTTTCCTGCCGTGAATGTTGAGCTATACGCAGGAACCCTGAGTAGTTTGCTGAGTCAGTTTGATGACCGAACCACAGAGTGAGTGGAGCTGAACGTGGTAACAAAAGGCAATAATTTAAATCAGCACCATCATTCATTCGTCACTGCAGTTTCTTTCTACCTGATTCATTTGTTCTATCTAAACAAACCACACTTCAAGTTACTAAATATAAATTATAAATAGGTATTAAACTTTGATTAAAGATCCATTTCTATATAGACAAAAGAATTCTTTAAATCTTGTATTTAACATTCTAACTTTCTAAAGAGCTCACTGATCCATCAACCTATTGATCTTAATCAGTCCTTGTCTTGCTCCCTAATACTGGTCCGTCCCCATTTTATCAACAAAAACTCCACTTTAATGCATAAAGCCCACAATATTCATGAATACCCTGATGCACTGCTAACGTCTCTTTCCAGTGTCTTGCTAACACTCTAATTAAATAAAGCTTTGTACTTTTGAAATAACAGAGCTGAAAACATATAACACAACGGAGCAAACTCAAGAAATGAAGACCACACACAAAATCATCCATGATGGGAGTGCAGGGAAATTGTGCAGATTTGAAGACGGATGCAAAAACACAGTGCATGTACTGTGCGTCTAAAAGATTACATGCTAAGTTTAATTAAACTGCTATGGAATAGATTTGGAAAAAAAAAAAAATGTCTTCAATGATGAATAAAATACTGTCTGGGGTGAATCCTCAAAGCATGTTCAGAGTTTTAGACCACATGTTTGAAGCAACTTGACTCAAAATACATGGTGAATAGTCGGGGGCTTCAAAGTGGTGCAGCAAGGTACAAAACTCAATCCAGTTTCAGAAAGTGTCAATGTTGAGTGTGGAATCCACACCTCAGGTGTTCACAGTTTATAACCCCCCAGTCCGACCCTGGTTCCTGTCCTTCTTCTTCTCCAGGACCCTCTGTTAGCAGTCGGAGACCTCAGAAGTGTCACTGGTGAGTTTCCTGCGTTGTCTCACAGATTTGTCCTCATCCTGCAGAACAGAGGACAGTTTGGTTTTATCCATGTCCTTTTAAAGTTGCAAAATGGAAACAAGCGATACTCTAATATGAAAATGTCGTTTTTACACACAAAGTCCTCATTTATTTAAACTCTTAACAGACCGCTACCATGCTCTGTATTCAAATCTAGGTCACTTGGGCTTCTGTTTGTGTTAACAGTTCTGTGTAGGGGACGACACGAACTGGGAATTATGGTTTTGGCTTCATGCAAAATCAAATGATCAGTATAAAACTGCAAAACAAATCGATGCTGTGGTTAGAAAATGTATAATCAGTATGAGCTTTGTACTCTTGGACCGTTTGGTTTGAACTGAAACAGATGAACGCAAGAAAGAAAGATCTTATGGTAAAACAAATAATTTGATTTGAATGGATTTTGGCACATTTTTATTTGGATTATTTACAAACAATTGAAAAACGAAGTCAATTCATGAAAAACTAATTTAAAGGTCAGAATTAATCCATTTAGCTAATTCTTGAAGAACATCAAGTCGAATCAGCTAAATTAAAGTGTTTTCCTGATGAAAAATCATCGTGTAAAAATTAAACGCGTTATTCAAACTATTAGAAACACAGATGTATTGTTGGTAAATAAATTTGCTGATGAAATCAAAAAAGGTTCAATACAGAATCAACTGGACTTTATTTGTTGCATGAATTTGTTTGCTGATGATTCATGAACTCCACAGTCAATCAGAGCATCTTTCTTTTTACATTCAAGGCGATAAAACAGAAATTAAAATAATTCAGATTATGTGTTTGTCTTCATTTGGTCATGTTTTTTTTTTTAACTCACAGTCTGAAAGATCCCATTCTGTCCCCATTCTCCAGGGGAGTGGTCTTCAGGGTCTTCTGCCTCTTCCTCCTCTTCCTCCCCACCCTCCTCCTCCTTGACTGTGTCCATCGCGTCCTCCTCATACTCTGTCAGACAGTCTGACTCCTCCGCTAAACAGAAAGATTTAAAAGGACACGTTACACAAAGGATTTATTGAGCAGCACACCAGATAACTGCCATAAATAATCAGAACCAGGTGAAACCTAAGAATCTTTGATTTATTACAGCATTTAAATCTAAGATGACCATGAAGGGTAACTGGACAAAGTGGTTCAACAACATACATCTTAAAGACTGGACACATGAGCAGTGCTCTTAAGAGAGTATAAAGTCTTTAAGTATAAAATCTCTGTAATGAACGATGAACTGAGAATTTTGCTTCACCTTCTGTAGCTCCGTAGCTTTGGACTGGTTCTATCCTCGATACAATCTCTGCAAGGTCAGTGAAGTCAGCTCCTGGGCACGTGCAGGTCTAAAAGAAAACATTTTTATAACACTTTAAAGTAGCAACTTTGATGATGCACATGTAGGATATACATCAAACAAACATTTAAGGTTCAATGAGGTGCATATGCTCTCCTCACATCTGTCCTCTTGGCATCGTTGTAGTCAGCTGAGCGGTGGTCCCTCAGCATGTTCTCAATGATGTCACCTCGAGCCCAGCCGGTAAACACCAACTTGCCGTGCTGGTAGCCAACGTCCTGGGATTTATTTAAACAGATGCACAAAATTTCAAAGGCAACTTCCATGGACATATAGACAGGGAATTCATAGCCTGCAGTAAAAATACAGTATCAGGGTGAGACACAAACAGTTTTAAGTATTTGAGTAATGTGTTTAATGTCCTAATTTGGTGAGGAACACTTTAAACAAAAATCTTTTGTCCTCAGAAATGTTATCACATCTACAACAGATATTTAATAAGATTGAGTAAATAAAAAATAAAGTGCTTGAGTGCTACTGTTAAGTCGAAGACCACGAGGAGGGAAATGTGTCAGGAGACAGAGGGAGAAGAGGAAAAGTGAAGAATGTAGGACTGAGAGATGCAACTCTAAATGTGGGGACAGTGACAGGCAAAAGGTAAAAAGCTGGCTGACATGATGCAGAGAAGGAAGGTAGATGCTTTATGTGTCCAAGAGACCAAGTGGAAGGACAGCAAGGTTTTCAGCAATGGAGCAGGGTTCAAACTGTTTTACCATGGTGTGGATAGAAAGAGGAATGGAGTAGTGGTGGTCCTGAAGGAGGAGTTGGCAAAGAATGTAGTAGAGGTGAAAAGAGTGTCAGATAGGGTGATGAGTCTGAAGGTAGAAGTAGAAGGTCTGATGCTAAATGTTGTCAGTAGTTATGTTCCACAGTTTGTGATGTGATGTGGAGGAGAACGATACATTTTGGAAAGATCTGGATGAAGTGATAGAGAGTATTCCCAGGAGGAGAGAGATCGGAGCAGACCTGAATGGACACGTTGGTGAAGGAAACAGAGGGGATGAGGAAGTCATGGGTAGGTTTGATGTCAAGGAAAGACACCAAGAAGGACAGATGGTAGATTTTGCCAAGACAATGGACATGGTTGTAGTCAACTCTTGTCAAATGTTGACTACAATGTCCAAAAGAGGAAGTTGGTCCAAAGTCCGGGGGTCCAGTAAAGACGTGATCCCTTCTGATCTTTAATTTAGTCCTCGACTGCACTGCGAGGACACGTGTGGAGGATCTCAGGGCTCTGTGGAGGGTAAAGTCAAGAAGACGTTTAATCAAATAATTGTCGCCAAAGACATAAGGATTAATCGTGAACCATACAAAACAAATATAAATGAAATAAGTAAAACAAGTTGTGTTCAGGAGTGAGATCTTATTTTTTTAAATCTAACATTAATTATGACTATGACTAGATTTCTCGTGTGTTACCTGAGCATTTAGAAGATAGTTAATCGTTTATTTGACAGTTTCTCTCGTTGGTATTGCTGTCCTCTTCTAGCCAGGTTGTCTCTCTGCTGCAGGACTGGTGGTTTTCTAAACATGTTCTCCTCAGTTCAGGAAGTGATTTTCATTTTCTCCATCAGTCAGGACCCATGGTTCCATTAGAACCTTCTGCTGCTCACAAGAGTTCTCTCATTGTGACTATTATTGTTGACTGTTTGTTTGAGGCTTGCATTTTACTCTTCGTTTCTACCTGCATGCATTTTGTGAGCTTAGATTATTACAGTAAGAAGTCCCAAACGTTCAGCGCGGATCAGGATGTTCAACTGGAACCTGCTTTTTTTTTTATCATTTTCTCCACTGGTGACGCGTTGAACTTGAGTAAATTAGTCATTTTCGTCCCCTCATAGATCATCGTGGTGAATTCAAACCAAACTGAAGTCCGTTCGTGTTTTTGTTTTTTTTTTCCCCACACGGACTCGTGTTGGAAGCACTTTTCTGCCATCCAGCAGTCGGTCTTTGGGTCGGTGCGGGAAAACAATTTAACAGGATTAGGCAGGATTATAAATACAACGAAGGAGCAGCAGGTTGTACAGAAACAGCAGCATCAATATAATAAATTACAAACATGAGAAAAAAATTTGCAGTGTGCATTGGAATCGATCCGATACCAGTAAAGAAGGACCGGTATCACCGATATCGATATTTATACCGGTACGTTCCAATAATTAAATTGGATGCACCGTTTTGCTAAATCTGAATGAAATTATGTGACTTTTTTTTTTCTAATCCTCATCAGATTATTAACTTAATAAAATCCAGCAAATACTCTGGATAAAGTTTACGGGTTTGTATTAATATTTGCTGTTGTATCATTTTACAACACGGCGCTCCTTCTTTCCGCCAGTTCTTGTCGGGCCTGAATAATCCGGACCTCGAGTCACAGGACGGTGCAGCATCAGAGCACAAGATCATCAAAGCACGAGTAGGAGGAGCAGAGTGTGGCTACAATTTATAAATTAAAAAAATATATAGTTTCTAACTCATCAACTAGTTGATGTCATAATTATTGAAGGAGTTAAATGTCTTGAAATCGTTAATTATTAACAGACTTCAGGTCGTGTTTAGATCATTAGTTAAACCACTGTATTCTATAACATCGAGCTGTTTTACATGATTGTTGTCTAAATTAACATTAATTATGAATTATATTGTTATTGTACATATATTTTTTAATAATTTGTGACACAGATCCAGTTGGGCTTGCTTTTATTAAACGGTTGTTTTGTCGACTGGGCGCAGTTGTTGCGTTCGAGGACATCTTAGCTTCTCCACGACAGCACCCATGGAAACAATGGGCGGGACAGGCAGAGCGCCCTCTAAGGTTTATAGAAATGAACATAGACAGTCATGGAAAGCCAACAAAACCACAGACAAAGGTGTCGATACACAGACATCGTCGGTATCAATACTCATGACAGCATCGATAATATCGATATTTGGACCGATCCGCCCACACCACTAAAAGTTTAACTTAATATTTTGCAAAATGTAGCTAATTTGCTTTGTTTCGAACTTTACGTTTTGTGTTCCACATTCAAACTAACAGTCTTTCACTTGGTTCACCAACAAACGATCTCCTAACTGAGCGTCAGAACGTACGGGTTTATTCATTTTAGTATTTCCTGAGGATAAAACCTGTGAAAGTCCTGGTTCTGAGGCGAAGTCCATGTGGTTCCAGGTGACGGTGATCGGGTTCACTCTCGGCATCCCTGACGTCATCATGGGCATCACCTTCCTGGCGGCGGGCACCAGCGTTCCAGACTGCATGGCCAGCGTTATCGTGGCACGGCAGGGTACACACACACACAAACACACACACACACACTGGTTGTTGGCTGTGGACTTGATTCTGGTCTTGGTGGACCTGCAGAGACTGTGTTCCTCTCCTCGCCTCAGGTTTGGGAGACATGGCTATCTCCAACTCCATCGGCAGCAACGTGTTTGACATCCTGGTGGGTCTGGGCCTGCCCTGGGCTCTGCAGACCCTCTGCATCGACTACGGCTCCACTGTGAGTGCTGCTCGGTCAGACTCCTCTGAAGAGAACCTGGATGAGGACACGCCGTCCTTTTAGAGCCATTTAGTTTCAGTGAAACGAGTCTGTCTTGGTCTCCTCAGGTCCATCTCAACAGCAGAGGGCTCATCATTTCAGTTGGACTCCTCCTCGCCTCAGTTTTCTTCACAGTAAGTTTGCATCCTTGTGTTTTCGGACTGGAGCATCTTTACGAGTCCTTCGGCTGACAAGATTGTTTGAACACGTTTAGATCAGTTGTTGGTTTTTTTGTTTTTTTCCTAAAATTATAGCTCCAAGATGAAGACCAGGAACTCCAAACTAGGTCACATGGCAAAAAAACAAGTTCAGCCTCTTCTGTTAGACTTTTGTCCATCTTTGTGTTTTATTTATTTGTACATAAAGTTTAAATTCCTTAAGAGCTAATCTGAAGGAACTTTGTCCCAGATCAAGTTCTTCTTCCTGTTTGATTTCCTGATTATTTATCCAGGAAACGTTTCTGCTGCAAACAAAACATAAAACTGCCTCAAAGATTCTCTGTAAGTCTCAGAGAATGTTTCCTCCTCAGCACTCCTCACATGTGGAGTTCCCCAAGGAGCTTTTCTTGGACCCATTTTATTTCCCATCTACATTCTACTTTTAGGTTTCGTTTTTAGAAAACTCAACATCTCATTTCTTTGTTACGCAGACGACACAGCCATTTTCACTAAAACCACTGTTTGACTGCCTCACTGAGGTAAAAACGTTCAGAGCTTTTTATATTTGAGTAAGAATGAAAGTAAAGTAATAATTTTTGGACCGAGTGGAAATTGCAGCCTTCCCTTATAGATCTGGATATTTCTGATCTGTTTGTAAAATTAGTTTTTTATTTATTTGATGCAAAGAAACTCAAACCACTCAGTAATCTGTCTGTTGTTGACACGGGGGAGCACCTAAATAAAGTCGAGCTAATGGCGGTTTGTTTGTGGGACTGCGTCTCTCCTGTCCGCAGGTCCTCGGGGTCCATCTGAACAAGTGGACTCTGGACCGCAGGCTGGGCCTGGCCTGCCTCTTCATGTACGCCGTCTTTCTCTGCTTCTCCATCCTCATTGAGTTCAACGTCTTCATGTTTGTCAACCTCCCCATGTGTCGAGACATCCACTGACCTCCTCCTCCTCTTCGTCCTCCGTCCCACAGAGGAGCCATCACCCGGCTTCCAGTTTGTGGCGCTTTGGAAAGAAGTCCCACCTTTTCTTCTTTTAGGAAGCTCGGCTCAGTTTGATGGAGCTTTGGTGCGATAAACACGAGCAGAGGAAACAGCGGCAGTTGGTGCCGGTCGCGTCACAAACCGAATGTTTGGACGGACAGAACCGGACTGTTCTGGTGAAGGAGTTGCTACTGAAACTGGAAGAGGAGAGAGAAAGTCAGACTTCAGCTGCCATGTTTGTTACTCTTTATAAGGTCTGGATATAAGCACATATTTAAGGTATTTTAGGTCAAATCTAAGGTTCTGTCTATATTTGAGGATTATAGGAACTCATATTAGCTGATCATTTGTATTTATCAGTGTTTAAGGCTGAATTATTTGGAGTTTCTTTGTGTCCCGGTTGACACTAACACTGCATGCTGACACACACAGTGTAGATATTTAACACAACTGATGAACAGTTTGTCTGTTTGGGTCCGTACCTGTGCAGGTGTGGGCTTACTGTTCATTAACAGAACCACAGGTCAGAGGGGTTAGCCCTGAACTGTCCAGCACTGTCACTTTATGGATTAGAGATTAATTTCTGTTATTAATTAATCTTCTGCAGAAACTCAGCAATTAACTACTGAACGTTCTGGCCTGGATCCGCATCTGCTGTCAGTTTCAGTTTTAATCAAACGGATCGGGTCTTTATTGAGTTCTCAAAGGATCCAAATCTAACCTGAAGTGCACAAAAACAGCAGATTACACCAAGTCATTATTTATTCCAGTCCTGATCCAGAACCTACTCCAGTAGCAGAACCCAGGTCAGTTGTTCTCAAACCCTCAGTCTGATTTGGGTCTAGAACTGAACGGGGGACTTCCTTGTTTTTCTGTAACCTTGAGTCTGAGCAGAGTTTAATGTTTGTCTTAAAACCAAAAGTATTTGTAGATTAGTTTTAGTGAAGCGTGCGCGGAGTGTTGAAGCTGTCATCAACGAGGAAGACATGATCCTGATTTATTTGCCAATGTCAATTTATTTATGCAACACATAAAAATGTTGACCAAAGTGCTTTATGATTTAGTTGGATTAAAATGAAAACAAGAAAATACAATCAACAACAAGAAAGATCGTCTACTGGTTCTCAAATGCTGCCTGGAGCAAACGCCAAGGAAAAAGACGAGTCTTGAGCAAAGATTTAAAGTCTCAGATCAGGTGATCTGTTCCACAGGAGCAACAAAAGCCTGATCACGTCTGGACTTTGGATCTGGGCACATCTAAGAGGAACTGGTTGGTGGACCAGAGTGCTCTGACTGGAGCGTTAAGATCAACATGACGGGGCTGCATGAAGACAATAATGTCAGGAGCAGTGCTTCAGTTTTATTCATTTAGATTCAGGAAGTTTAGTTTCAACCCGACTTTACTGCTGGTGAAGACTCTGTCATCCAGATCATGATCAATCCAAAAGCAAATGTTAAAAAACAAACAACAACTGGACTTCTAGTCTGAAGCTGAAGATGTTTCACTTCCATCCAGGAGACTTGACCAGTTCAAAAAAACCAGTGGAGTGACCGTGTCCATCTTGATGGGCAGATACACCTGAATATCATCAGCACACAGTGGTGCTTGAATGTTGGTGAACCCTTTAGGATTTTCTATATTTCTGCATAAATATGACCTCATGCATCATCAGAGTTTTACACAAGTCCTAAAAGTAGATAAAGAGTTAAACAAACAAGACAAAAACATTATACTTGGTCATTTATTACTTATTATTATACTTGGTCAGAATTCATTGTTCCATCAATGATGGCAAGCCATCCTGGCCCAAATGCAGCAAAACGGGCCCAAACCATGATACTTCCACCACCATGTTTCACAGATGGGATAAGGTTCTTATGCAGGAATGCAGAGTTTTAATTTCTCCAAACATAACACGTTTCATTTAAATCAAAAAGTTCTATTTTGGTCTCATTCGTCCACAAAACGTGCTTCCAGCAGCCTTCTGGCTCGTGCACGTGATCTTTAACAAACTGCGGATGAGCAGCCATGTTCTTTTTGGAGACCAGTGACGACTTCTTGCAACCAAGCCACGCACACCACTGTTGCTGAGTGTTCTCCTGATAGTGGACTCATGAACATTAATTAACATTAGTCAATGTGAGAGAGGCCTTCAGCTGCTTAGAAGTTACCCTGGGGTCATTTATGACCTCATCAACTATTCCACACCTTGCTCTTGGTGTGATCTTTGTTGGTCCACCACTCCTGGGGGAACAATGGTCTAGAATTTCCTCCACTTGTTCACAATCTGTGTGACTGTGGACTGGAGTCCAAACTCTTTAGAGATGGTTTTGTAACCTTTTCCAGCCTGATGAGCATCAACAACTTTTTCTGAACTCCTCAGAAATCTCTTGTTCGTGCCCAAACGTGTTGAGACGAGCAGACTTTGATAGATCCTGTTCTTTAGATCAAACAAGGTGTCCACTGATCATCATCCCTTTGATTGAAAACACCTGACTTTTAATTTCACCTTCAAATTAACTGCTAATCCTAGAGGTTCACATACTTTTGCCACTCACAGTAATATTGGATCATTTTCCTCAACAAATTAATGACCGAGTATAATATTTAGTCTCATTTGTTTAACTGGGTTCTCTTTATCTACTTTTACTTTTTTTTTACTTTTTATTTACTTTTCGTTGTGTCCCTGGGCAAGACACCTAACCCCGAGTTGCTCCCGGTAGGACTGGCTGGCGCCTTGCATGGCAGTCCA
>JARVGV010000474.1:14651773-14662356 GCA_031762435.1 Hypsolebias longignatus
TCTTCTTTCTGCTACCTTTCATTTTTTTATACTCTGTACGTTATTGTTCATGGGATTGTTTTTGTATTGTATTGTTTGTTTTTTTTAAAAAAAGAACAAATAAACTAAACTAAACTAAATTTTCCCCAAATTTATAAACCAATGTTTGGCTAAGATATGATCGTTTTCATTCATTCTGACTGAAAATATTGAACACTAACATTTTCAGCCGCTAGATGTCAGTCGAGTAGTATGGCATGCCGTTGTATCGTGTAATAGGTAAAAGTGGCTATTAATGACACAATCGCCTTGCCATGGCCTGCCACCTTTGTTCTGCTCGCTGCTTGGAACAACCGTCAAATCAGCTTCATTTCGCTGCGCCGCCCCAGCAAAATGCAGCTAATTTGACCATTAAAGTGCATTTATTAAGTAAAAGTTCACCTGGGACACACCTTTGCTATAATGTTGAGCAAACAAACAATTGTTTTTAAGTGGTTATCTTGTTAAATTTCGAAGAAATGTGCAGGGTTCCCCCTGATTTCCTCCAAGTCTGCGCACTCCCGGAGCACCGAGGCAGTGAATGCTTTTGAAATGCATCTGAAGTGCATTTATTAAGAAAACGTTCAACTGAGACACACCTTTGCTACAAAGTTGAGCTAACAATTGTTTTTAGGCGTTTATCTTGTTACATTTTGAAGCAATGCGCAACGGCGCGTCCCTCTGTGAGTGCCCGCTTCTGCGAATCGGGTACTGAAATCAACCGATTTGACTGTCAAAGTGCATTCATTATGGAAACGTTAAGGATGAGACACAACTTTACTATAATTTAGAACAAATAATTGTTTTTAAGTGTTTATCTTGTTAAATTCTTGTTAAAGTCCTCCCGTGCACGCTCCATCGGTCGCCATTTGGCAGCCAATCAAATTTTCGACACAATAATAGCATAATAGATGAGACTTGTACAATGAAGCGACATATTTATGGATTTTTTTTCCACTTTATTAGACATATTTGGACTGATGTGACTTATAAGGGTGGTGCGATGTGTACGGTGAAAAATACGGTACTCACTTGCTATTTAGAGAAAGTAAATGTCAAATAAACTTTTGAAACAAAGCATTTTAAAAAGTATTTGTACTTTTTGGTTAATAATGGAATAAAACTTGCTCTCACTGAAAGTGATTTAGTGACGTTTTAACTGCTCACTCACCGTGCTCGTCTGTAGTTCCTCCTCCACAAATGTCTTAAGGTTATCAATTCTGTCCTAAAAGAATAAAACAAAATAAAATAAAAACATTATCACACAGAAAGTGGAGACAAACTTTACTTCTACCACCAGTATGAGAACCATTTCACTGAAATGTGGCTTTATGAAGGTAAGGCCTGAAGGCTTGACTTCAGACTGTAAAAGAGTGTGGAAATTGAATATTTGCCTTCGGAATGGAACTGGAAATTAAACCGGGGAGGTGGTGGGATGAAGATTTGTTGCATTGAATCTGTAATTTATTTGACGTGTGCGCCTTTTTCACTGTCTGACTTTAATAAAATAAGATCGCCTAACAACGCTCCACTGTCTCAGGGGACAACAGACAAGAAAAAAGTTGAAACCATTTTCCCCTTTAATCATGATGAAAAAGACCACAATCACAGACTTTTTTTAAAACATGAAAGTGAGCGCTCATCAGAGCACTCCCCAGTACAGGGACTGCAGAGATCAGATGACCAAGATACCCATGATTGTTTACTTTGCTTGCATAGTGTGTATCTGGCGTCCAAACCATCAGATAGTATTTAAGAGTGGGAGTACCAGGATTTTAAAGCTTTGGCTAACTGCCACCGGCACTGCATTTTACGTTATCAGTGATTATTGATTGGTGTAGTTATTTATTTTAAAGGTTATTTGGCAGTAAACGCATTAAGCTGGCCAAAGGTAATACTGACAGCCCTAAAGATGGTTAGTGCAGCATATCTCAACTGAAGACTTCAAGCAAACACAGTGGAGTTCAGTGTAAAGTGCAAACGCAGAATCAGCGTGCATTGTGTTCAGACAATGGATCTGATAAAATGTCATGAGAATATATCGAAAGCAACTTGTCTGAAGAACTGGCTAGCTGCTAACTTTGTTTTAAGAGCAGCCTGAGCAGTGTGTTTCCATCCAACTGTGAAAGATGCACAGCTGGCTTGTTTTGATTACCTGGTCCAGACCAGATAGTCTGGACTGCAGAACTCCTTGGAAGTGGCGAGTCACGCAATTAACACATTTGCTGCATCAGAACTTAATTATCTAGACTTTTCCCTCCTCTACTGAACTTTAACTACACTTTATGAGCTATTTGGCTTTTTCTAAAGATGGGTTTAAAAAACAAGATTTTTTTTTTTTTTTTTTGCCATCTTTCACACTTTTCTAACAAGCCTCAGAACAAAATTGCTCTTGTGTATTTATTGTGGTTGTGTAGTGCAGCAGCCTTTATGTTAACAAGTCAGTTAATTCCCAGACAACTATAGCTAACTCAGCAATGTGTTTTAGTGACATTTTTCTTCAGTAAAAACGTTTTAATTCAAAGTGATCCGAATAAAAATAAAACACCTGTGAAGAGTCTTCTTGGACCTCTTGTTCTGAGGTACTCTGTCCCATTGTAACCTTGTGTCTTCATAAGGATGGTCCATCAAAGGCCACTGAAAAACATAAATGCAACATTTAACATGAAATTCCCCAAAACGAAAACAAATATATATATTTATATATATATATATTTTTTTTTTTTTTTTTTTTTTTTGACTTGTTACTGTTGAGTTGTCAGTGACAGAACAACTTTTGGTACATACCATCACACCATCATGGCTTATTTAAACTCGTAATATTTAATAAACTGAGCTCTTTGTGCAGACTCGTGTTGAAATACTTCAACTAAGCATTCCAGTTTCCTTAAACTTGTTAAAGTGCTGTTTCTCAGTAATTACAAGTCAAAGTGCCTGTATTTTCTCAAACCCATTCATGCTCAACCTGGTGAAGACATAGTTTTGTTTCTCTGACATTACTGGTACATGGACAAACATCGAACATGTTGAAACTCAACGTGGCGTGTCAGGCCTTAGACAGGATTAGCTTACAGTTGCATCACTATTACAGAACAAGACCATTCTTTAAACCTGGATTTCACCAAAAAAATATATTTCTTACTCAGAGGAGAAAAGCTGGAGCATCTTACCTTGAACCAGAGGGTTTGAAAAACTACTTGTTTCCTTAAATCTGGATGCAACCACTACATTTTACCTCGAATTGCTTTAACTTATGATTAAAGCCTAAAATTGCACAGTCTTTCTCTATAAAACAATAGAGGCTTTCTGCATAACCGAGTAAAAACAACAAAAAAAAACATCCAGATGGTCTCACCCCTCCTCCATGTCTACCCCAAAAAGAGATGACCTTTTTTACTGCCTGAATAAAATACCACTTGCACAAGGGATTAGACAGGATATTTGAAGCACATGATGAAAATAAATCAAATTTGCTAAAGAAAAGTTTGTTTGACAAGTCTTTAGGTGCGGTTTGTTCTTTTAGATGTACTGTGCATGCCAGCTTGTGTTTATAGTGAATCTGCGATACTTCCACTCGGGGAGAAAGAAGTCAAAGAAATAATAATAAAGGGAGTGAATCTGCAGAGTATGTCGTACTCAAGGCTGTGCACGAGTGATCACAAGCAATTTGTATTATTTGTTGCACATTCATTTTGTTGACAGTTATTGACACAAAACATAAAATGTTTTGGACAGATCACTTGTGATATTTAACGTGACATTTTTATGGAAGAGGAGTTTTTCTTTGATTCAAGATACAGTAGTCCCTCGTTTAGCACGGGGGATCCGTACCCTGAAGCCACGTGATAAGTGAAAACTAAGCAGCAGGAAAAAATAATTATATTTATGTACATACATACATACATACATACATACATACATTAGGGCTGAAACGATTCCTCGGGGGCAAATTGATCTGCCTCGAAGCTTCTTTAAACTACTCAAGAGCACTAGCTGGAAGGTTTTTGTGTTGCACACCGCTAGCGCTAACGCGTATGTGCTAAGTTTGTAGCTATGGAGGGAACGGCCGAAGAGCTCCGAAAACAAGAAAAACTTAAAAGTTTGGAAACATTTTAGGCTAAACAGAAAAGACAACAGCGTAATGCATCCACTGCAAAGCAGAATTGGAGTAACCACAACAGCACGTCATCAATGTTGCAGACCGCTGTAGCATCGAACTCATCCGCAGCTGCAACAGGTATCATGTTCACTTTATTAAATACGTTATCCTAAATGTGTGATAAACTCTGTCATGTTAAATATATAAAATGAGGCATATTTTTGCTAATGTTACATCTACTGACTAATCATAGTGGCTACCTGGCAGGATGTTATCTGTAAGTTGTGTGAGAGGAAAGACAAATGCAGGACTGGATGAAAGTTTGTTCACGAGAAAAGCCCAACAACACACTGACGGCATGAGCAGCAACATTTATTTATCACTGTACTTCCATTCCATCCTGACTTAAATGAGATATTTAGAGTGAATATTTCAAGTGTAAATATATTTACATGAGTTAGTAGGATTGTTTTTCTTCTTGCTTCTGCTGTTTAGGACTTTGAAAACTGGGATTAATCTGCATTTATTACTATGGTCATATTTACAGTATTTATAGCTAAGCAATCAAGACTAAATAACGGTCTGCAGAACTCAATGTACAAACTCAAACTTGTACATTATCTGTCTTACTCAATTTCTTACCTGAAAATTTAATTCAGTTTTGCAACCCATAAAAATTATTTACAGCATTTAGATTGTTCTGTGATGGTTAAAAATAATTCAGTGACAGAGGATTTTAATTCTCAAACCTCACACATGAATAAAAGCTTAAAATGCATAAATCAAATACAACTGAAATACTAATGTTACTTTGATTGCAGCAGGGTCATCAGAAAGTGTAATTACCCCTTAACAATATTAAATTATTTTATAATACCTCATTAAGTACACTTGAAAATGTATTAAAGGCATAACAATGAACAAACAAATCATTTTATTAAACTTCTTTTCAGTAAATGGCAGATTCATATGTTGTCATATTCATATGTTGGACAGCTTCGTACAAAGGACACCAGGATGTTCGGTTGTGCAAGCAGCTGAGTTCACAAACAGCATTTTAAATATGATCATCACAGACATGCAGCTGCTGTCTGTGGTGGAAGGAGGCGGCTTCCAGAAGATGATCTCCACCTTCAATCCAAACTTATTTCTCTCCTGTTTTTGCCTTTTAGGAAAAAAATAAAACTAAAAAAACAAGAGTTTTGCTATAGCACAGACTTGAAACTGGAGGTTCAGCATGTTATTGCATTTTAAGCAATAAAATATTTTTAAAAAGAGGAATTAAATGAGTCGTTTACTTAAATGTTCTTTTTCGTGTATTTGTATTACTCATAAAATAATTACTGCAGAATTTGTCAAATTTTGTTTTTGATTACTCGATTAATCGCCATAATTTATAGATTAAATAAATAAATAAATGGTTTGTAATGGTCCAGATGCCAAGATTTAACCTTTTTTTAATCTATAGATTACTCGATTACTAAAATACTTGTTTACAACAGCCTTAATATATTGTACATGCATACATACATACATTTTTCCCCACCTTAAAAAAAAATTGTAATATTAACGTATTTTCCGCCGTAAACGTTGCTTCGCCATATAAGTCGCAGGACATGCAAATTAGGCAAAAAAAAACCCTGCAACTTATATGCCGAAAAATACGGTAGTAATGACTGCTGGAGACAGCACCAGCTCCTTGCACCCCTAACAAAGGAACAAGTACATAAAGGAAATGTATGAATAGTTTGACAATATGCAGCACATCTTCCCAATAAAGTACCAACATGTTAAAGCTCTGTTCTGATACATTTCCTGCTGGAGGCCATCAGTGACTGCACTGCTGCAGTGATGAAATTCAATCAGTGAAAGGCGGAGGACCGGGTATCAGATTACGGGGGGTACCCACTAAGTCATAAACAAACCACAGAACAGGATGTTACTGTGAAGGACACAGCCTTAAAGACATTTCATATAACAAGATCCTTTCAAGCATTTCTTCATTTCATAATGCTTTGTTAACCCATTTCCCCCATCAAATAATAAAGAGGCTTAAGATTTCTAGCCAAATTTCTTAGCCATCTTAGCACCAGCAAATTGTTTCCCCTCACTATGAAAGTGTGCTGTTTGTGGGACTCAGTTTGTTGGTGGCTCCTCAGATTGAAGAAGTCCTTTGAATGAAGGACGAAACGTCTCAGAAAAGAAAGAAAGAAAGAAAGAAACTGTCCAGATGATCTGATTGAACATCGCAGGATTTTTACCTGGATTATTAAGCATGAACTTTGGTGCACCCACCATATTATTTTGCTGTCTTAATAGCAGAAGGTTACATTCTGCAGTTTTAAGAAAAAATAAAAACAAATATTGCCAATTCAGTGAAACTTGTTGCAATATGAAAATCTTTGCTCCAGTGTCCTGTTTCTACACAACCCGGCGTTTGATGACACTGTGAGAGAAACAGGCCTGCCTGCAGCCCCCATTGGCTTCTGAAACAACGAAGCCGGTGTTGACTCCACAGTCCAGTCAGATATAGGGCGTCCACCAACACAACCATGTCTGTATTCAACTCTGTTATCAGATTTAAAATAAACGGCATCAAACATGTAGATTTCCAAGTTTTTATGAGTTTGACACTGGGATCCTATAGTATACCATATTATTCATAGTAACTAGTATTTAGATTACTAACACAAAACCAGACTAAATATTAAAAACAAGTTTTGCTTTGTGGCGTTTAACCTTATTACTCTAGTCAAGCTAGAAAATATTTAAATACTTGTTACAAAATGTGTAAAAACGTGTTCAAATGGAAGACTTTACCAAAGACTTGAGCAAATGTGGATGAAACCTCCCAAGCAGCAGCAAACAAGTCTGAACCACTCTGAAAACATTAGCTCACATTTCCATTCAGCCAAAATAGTTTGCATAATTTGCCCTGGCAGCGTCGGCTTACTGACCTCTGGAAATTTCCTCTGTAGGACAGTTTGGTTGTGGTCTTAACACGCTACAAATGAAACACTGGGGGGAAAAATAAATAAATAAACTAACAGGCTACATCTAACTAGCTAATTCAAACTAGAATTAGCTAGTTAGATGCACTTTTAGCTAACAGTGACATAAAACCTGTACAGGAGTATGAAGGCCTCATTGTTTAAACGCTCAAGATGGTTTAACATGAGCTAACTTCAACATTATTTTATTTTTGGGTGGTGTGTATAAAAGGCTTGAAAAGTGTTATATTAAACATTTTGCGGCAGAGAAGGATCCTCCATGATGCCAATCAAAGCTAACCTTTAAAGCTAACAGTGTTGCCAAATCAGATTTTCTGTCTCTCGACGAAAGTACAGTACATTAGTACAAGAGTTAAACTAAACCCCGTTACCAATAATTGTATTAAACATGTTTTAAAATTGTATTTTAGTCTTTCTGTGGCCTCCTCAAGAACAGATTTGATGCTATCAGATAACACTTTTACTTGAGCTTCGTTTCTCCCCGATGATAAAATGCTCCATAGATCACATAGCCGGACACAAAACATATAGTAAAGATGTTTTATAAAAACGTGTTATTCTAAAGAAACTTACCTGAGCAGATGTAATCCTGCTAATCGTCACTGACTTTCAAGCCAAAATACAACGGAAACCATGTTTTAAGCCCCACCCATACCACTATTACTCTGACCAATCAGCTGCTTAAATGCTGTAAAGCTAAACCAATCAGAAACGAAATCCAAGGAGAGGGTGGGGAAAAGCCCCGCCCAATATTACAGACCGACAGATATGGTGTCCAATGAGCTATGAAGGAAACAACGAGCTTCACCTGTGATTGGGCAACATAAAATAAGGTTGCCACTGTGCTTTCTTGAACTTTACCCAGCAAGTTCTTTGGCGAACTAATGTTTTGACAGAAGTCGGACGGTTCACCAATTTATTTATTTTATTACACCATCATAGTGGTATCACTTTGATGGCATCTTAGGCCTTTAGTGGCTAAACTGTTCAATACTGAAGGAAAAAAGAAGTTAACGCCAACATCACATATAAGAAAAGAAACCTGAAGCTATTGCGCCCCCTTGTGGATACAAATGATATCGTTGCTGCCATCCTTAAATAAGGTCTTAAATAAAAGAGGCACAAACAAAATACATACTGTATTAAAGACATCAAAACGTTGCTCTTTAAAATACATAATCTTTATTGTTAAGTGTGTGTCTAGTAGTAGGATTACAGGTCTGTAATGGGCCTGTGGGGCCAGTAAGGGTATTTGACCTTGTCCACCGCGGTTTCTGGGAAGGCGGCGTTGAGGTCTTCAATGGTCATTTGATCAAAGGGGATCATGTTCTTATATTTATCCAGCTAAACAAAACAGGAAGAAAAGAAGACGAAAAAAACACTACATTTAAAAAATGTTTTAATGTATTTGTCAATCAATTTAACAACTGACTTAACCACCATCTTACCTCTGCTTGATATTCAACAACACGAGCCTTTGACGCTTCAATGTAGGCCAATGCACTTTTTTCCTGTTAAGAGAAAAATGAAAGATGTGGAGAAAAAAAACACACCAATAATTACAAATAATTCACTACAGTTGATTAATTCAAGATATAAGACGCATTTTTCTGAACTGCAAACTTGGGACAGTTGGAGCACTTTTAATTTGCAATCATAAAAAGCATTAAAAGCATTACAAGTCTGACTGGAGAGTTTCATTTCACAGTTTTAATTCTTACACACAGGTACCTATTATCTGTATGAGCTAAAACTAGAGCTCCTCCTTCATGAGGCTACTTACAGATTCAACCTCCTGTGCGTTAATGACACTTGACTGTGTGTCGATGGGCTCGGGGATTTTCAGGGCTTTGAACTGTGTGCAGAAATAAGAATATAGTGTTGTCTTTATAACACGATCCAACACAGATAACAAAATATGACTCAGCTTGGTGATCATTTGCCTACAAGATGCAGGCCATCCATGAAGAGTTTCTCAGAAATTAGAAAATTGTTAACAGATCTGATGCTAATAAGTCTTTTGTTAAATATGTTATCGTAATTCAAATAAATAGCTGTGAACATAAAACTCTTTCTTGTCTTACATTACTATGACACTCACCTTCTTCTCAAACTCATCAACCATTCCTGGTTTAGCCACTGCACTCCTGTAGTAGCTCCAATCAATGGGCGCAGGAGTTTCAGGCAGGGAGTTTAGCCTGATGGAATCAGGAAAGAAATATTGTCACAAATAACGCTATATGCTGTAGCTGGCAGAAAAAAAGAGAAAATAATCCAGTGAATAAAAAACAGAATTTTATCTTTTTGTCCAAATCCATGTGTAAAATCTCTTTCTCTTCCAGAAAACCAGCTACTATAACATGCATAGACATGGTGACGAAAACTCGTTTACAAGTTAAAAAAAAAAAACTACAACAATTTAAAAAAAAGCTATAAATACACAAAATAGTGTGGTTGTCATTTATAAAAAGTTCTCAACCAGAAACCAAGAACAGTTGGACTTAACAGCCAACACACTGTATCAATGAGTAAAGGATAATTTCACATTAGAATATTCTAAGACCACTATGATAATTGTTTGGCTGTTCAAAACACACTTATCAAGCAGTAACATTTTCTAATTGTGTCTTAAATTATAAAACCATGTTAAAAAAATAAAATAAAAAATAAAAACTTTGAAAGGCTTAACATGCCTTGACAGAAAGCAAATCGCCCACTGTCTTTATTCATGACAGAGTTTTAAGGAGAGATCAAATAATGTGGAAGAATTAGCTACTTTTGTCATCGTCATGTGTGCTTGCACCTAATGTGTAGTTAAAGACTCTCAGCTGCAACTATATTATATAGGAACTTAACATCTTAAAAATTGTCTGAATTAAGCCATTTTTGTGTTGGCTAAGGTTAATTAGCTGACGCAGCATCTTGTTAATGTAAATCCATTGATTACTTTGGGAGTTTCAATAAAAATGCACTCAGTGTGAAGTGGTGCATGAGATATTTTGCCATAGATTTAAGTAAAAATATTGCATAACAAGAAGCATAAACATACAACATGTGTTGGGGACGACATTAACTATCACACCAAGTTTTAGCTCAGGATTTGTAAAATGGATTGTTATACAAACTGAGTTTTCTACTGTCAGTTGAAGCCATGTTGAATTGATTTCAAAAGCTCAGTTGTAGCTGTTCATCAGATGATAAGTTTATATGTGTCATTAAAATCCATTCATTGACTTATGAGATATTTTGGTAAACACACAAGTAAAAACAACATTGTTCCCCAATGAATGTTAGACAATAGGGGTGTAACGGTTCACTAAAATCACATTTCGGTTCGGTTCAGTTTCAAGGAGGGCTCGGTTCAGTTAATTTTCCGTACCAAAAAAAAAAAAAAAAAGACAAAATAAAGACTTACAAAACGTTTATTTTGAAAATATGCCAAGTAAACAATACGG
>JARVGV010000474.1:14697983-14710685 GCA_031762435.1 Hypsolebias longignatus
GCGGTTTTACTTCCGGTTTACTTCCTGGTTCGGCGCGCGTTCGGCTCAGAGTTACGGCAGAATCGACCTACGAACGGTTCTTAGGTCCAGAACCCGTTCGTAACTCAGGGACTACCTGTATACTGTATATATATACTGTATACTGTATATATATACTGTATATAAATAATATAATATATAATATACGTATACACACATATCAATAATACATTACAGTATCGTAAGCCTATATTTTATACATAATGGACATAGTGAACGTACAAAAAATTCTAGTTAAGAAATTGTAATATGAATTTGATGGCAGTAACACATAAAAAAAAACAGAACATGGCAACAAAAGATTGAAAATTAAGTGGTACAAATAAGAAACGTCTGAGGAACATTTAGGAACTAATTAGAGTATTTGGCAGCAGGTCAGTAAGAGGACTACTTTGCGGTTTGACTTGCACTTTCCCTTTTTTTCAACGATTGTCAACTTTAATAGTATTCAGGATAGCATGGCATAAAAAGTGACCCAAAAAACACTTGGGCCAGTGCTGCCATTTAGTAGTTTTATTTCCATAAGCCTATACTGTAATGCCAGTCAAAGAACTACACTACCCAGAAGCCAACAGTGCTTCTGGCCACTGCTTTCTGCCAAAATGGAGGGAAAGTTTTGCCACGCAAAGCCAGAAGTAACAATCTGTCTATTAAACTCACGGAACTAGAAAGAAAGTTGCAAATAATCCTGAAGCTCTATTATTTACGTGCACAACATCCTGGACGGGGCGGTGGGCTTCGTCGCTGCAGGGTAGGTCTGCAGAACTGGAACCAAGCTGTTGTTCTGCAGAGCTGGTGAGTAAAATGTTGCAGTACTGTACAGTACATAAACATATGTGGTTAAAATTAGGTAGGTTTAAGAGTTTAGAACATTGTAAGACTGTGGGAAGTATTTATAAAGCCTTAAAATATATAAATATTAAAATAAATATAAAATTCCTACTTCGTGGTTTTTCACCTATCACAGTGGTGTCTGGAACGTAACCCCCACACTATTCGAGGGACTTCCAGATTATTTGGCAGCAGGTTAGTAAGAGGACTGGGTATAAACTAAGTTTTTTTTTTTTTTTTTTTTTTTATTATTATTATTATTAATCTAAAATGGAACAATTACCATAGTTAAAACATTTGATATATTTACTTTGTTACACCTTGAATAAAGTACTGGTTTAAGAGATTTGCAAACATTCAGTTTTTATTTACATCTTACACAACATTTTTATTAAGATTGCATATTATCGAAAACCTAATCAAATTCCTCAACGCCAAGTTTGAAACATTTGACATTTCCCAGAACAGAGATGTAACTTGACGATTGTTCCAGCATCACTGCGGAAAAAAATGTTAAATGAATGAATTTGGTTTTTGGGGCTTGGATTTATTGGACACTGTTTACAGGAATTTGAACTCTTGGTCGGGGACCCTGAATGTCACGAATCAACCACCACGTGTTGAGGGCTGAGGATGTCGAGAAGTTCTGAAATGTGTGCCGTTATTCTCATTTGCTCATCCGGACCTGACCTGCTCTTAAACATAAAGTCACAAACAAAATAAACGATTTGATAAGAAGTCTATGAATGATTTGACTTCATACTAAGTGTAGATTTTAAGTGTACTATCTTTTATCAAATCAGGCAACAAGGTACCAAAACATATGATACAATGTAAACACATGAAGACTATTTGTAGACTATTTGCTCATCATCTGATTTATCAACTTGCTATTCTAACCGGAGAATTAGAGCTCTGATAAAATGGCGTCTCGAGCAGCAGCAGAAGGGGAGAGACGTACCTGCCGGTACAATTTTATTGTGAGATTCTCAGTGGAGAGAAGTGGAAACCGAACCAGCAGTTCTGATACTGTGGGGTGGAACGAGTGATTCAGTCAGAACATTTTGTTCCTTTAATTAAGTGGTGAAACCACAAATATGCTTTGTGTGTCACCGACGAGACGAGCCGAGAGACGACGACTGGAGGAGAAAACGAACTCCTTCTGCTACAAAGGTGGCAGGTTTAAAACAGCAGGGAGTCACACACGTGGATATTTTAATTTAGTCTTATCACAAATTGCAACACAAATACGATAAATAAATAACTCTTGGAAAATAACAGGGTCCAAATTTTTTAAATCACAAACAGTATCATCATCGGTCAATTCAAAATTAAATGAGGCAGTACAGAAGAGCCCTTTAGCAATTAAAAACGTTTAAGTCAAATTTGGCATATCGTGCGCCATGAAAAACAAAAAGTACTAAAAGTCAAGTTTGCTGTCATTTTTTATCAAATACTAAATAGTAGTGGAGAAAGTTTTTTTTAATTATTTGCACTGATAAAAATAAACGGTAAATGTAATAACTCTTGAAGGAATGTGTTTTGATGCCAAAGTTCCAACTACATGTTGGGGATGAATCTCAGCTACTACCACCAAAACTTCAACTTTAAATCTGTAATTCTGACTGAAATATAGTAATCTTTTGTGTAGGCTAACTTCAAATAGCCATCTTGGATTGGCTTCACTCAGAAACTGAACTAGTTGTAGAAGTAGTTTGTTAAAATGTCATTAAAATCTGTCTTGGGGCTCGTGAGGTATTTTGCTAACAGACAACAAGGATGAGAGGTCAGTTCTGTGACCAATGACGTGGAGCTGCAGCGGAACCGCTTCGTGGTTTTGTTTTGATGTTGAGGAAAATGTCATTTCTTGGTGACAGAACAAACATTTAAACCCATCCAGAGCCAGAGGAGGTGCTCCTCCTCCTTCTCCTTTTCCTGATAACAATTCAGGCTACGACTCTTATACCATTTAAATAACGGTAATAATACATGTTTTCAGTTCAACCATGCCTGGAAAATAAATTCAGACAGTTTTCAGAAAAGTTTACATATTCATCTAAAATAGATCTTGTTTTGCTATAATTTGTGTGAATGTTTATGAAGCAGTCACACTCTTGTGATCCATTTTTCTACATTTTTTGGCATCTTTCTTGTGCCACAATTTTTGTGCTATTTAAACAAATCATATCAAAACATTCAGCTCTTTCAGGACAATCCTGCTGTGGCTTTTTGTACTGGTTCAACTTCAGCTTTTTGAAATACGTATTTAGCCTTTTCTGCCACTTTTTCCTCATAGTAAATGAATTGAGCTCATTTGACATCCTTCAGATCTTTAGCTGTGTTTACAACCTTTAACTGCTCCTTTCACATTTTGTTCTGCTTCAGCTTCTTTCAGCTTGCTTCTGCAAATTTTTTTAAATCAGCCACTTTCAGCTAATTTCAGTTGTTTGTTTGCTCCTTTCAGATTATTTCTGCTAACTAAAACATTTTTGTGCTTCTTCTAACTTCATGCTCCTTTCAACATATAAGTTTCAGCTTTTTCAGCTACTAGTGGTTTTATGCTAATTTCAGCTTTTTCAGCTAATTTCACATTGTTTGCACTCGTTTAAACTTTTTTTAGCCCACTTCATCAAAAATGTGCTCTCTGCACTCCCTTCTTGTAATTTAAGCTTCTTTATGCTTTTTAGCTACTTTTCAACTGTTTTTAATTGCTGATTTCAGTTTATTTTTTCAATTTCTAGTTATTGTGCTCATTTCTGCGTCTTTCAGCCTAATTGGGCAAACGTTTGCTTTCTTCTGCTAATTTAAGCTAGTTCTACCTTTTCAGCTAATGTTTTAATTTATTTTCCAGCAAATGTCATCTGTTTTCAAGTTCATACATTTTTTGTGGTAATTCTGCTACTTTCAACCTAATTAAAGTATTTCTGCTAATTTCAGCTTGTTGTGCTCTTTTTGTGTTTTTTCCTGCTAGTTTCAGCCTTTTCTGCTATTTCAGCTACTATTTAGCTGTTCTTATACTAAATTAAGCTTTTTCTAGATAATGTTATTTGTGCTCATTTCTGCGTCTTTAAGCCTATTTGAGCAAATGTCTATTTTTTCTACTTTGTTCTGCTAATTTAGGCTTGTTCTTCCATTTCAGCATGTTTTTATATTTATTTATTTATTTATTTATTTATTTTGTTGTTGTTGCTATTTTCAGCTGTTTCTCTGCAAGTTCTGCTACAAGCATTCATGCTGCATTTTCAAAGGAAATGCATTTTCTCTAGTTTCAATTTATAATGATAATAAACATTACACTATGAAACAGAACATTAACCGTCATCAAGCCGATGCCACACCTTTAGTGTAACTCAAGTCAGAAACCAGACGCCTGCATGCATTTAGAAACACAAACGTGTCACAAACCCACTTCGGTTTCAGTTGGACGTGCAGCACGCTTCTGCTGCATCATGTCCTGCAGATGTCGGAGCACTCATCCCTTCCCATATTTTTAGAGTCGTGATTTTAACGGATCACCATTAATCACGCGGTGACCTTCCTTTCAACCAGGCCCCATCTAAAGCTCGCTCATCCTTATTTGCTGTGCAACTCCGCGGGCCGATAATTGGCGAAGCAAAACACCGATTACACCCAATTTGAAGGGTTTGGGTTTGAAGCTGAGCAGAGACAGGCAGGCCCGGGCTGAACCGGAGTTCACTGCTCTCTGGTCTGACGCTCTACACCAGGAGGGGACCACAAAACCTAAATTGAACCAATCTGTTTGTGTTTGCACGTGTGTGTGTGTGTATGCGTGTTGCGCTCCTCCCTGCAAGATCACTGAAAGAACTCTGAGCGTTCGAATTTAATTTGTCTCATTAACCTATTCTCTCGCAGCTTAATTGCAGGATGTTGTAAAATGATTTGGTCTATGAGTAACGACAGTGAAACAGCCAAAACAAAGCAGTCCAAAGCTGTAAGTGAAGCAGACTTCGGCTGTTTGTGTTCCCCGCAACGTCGGCACTGCAGCTTTGAGACACGCCGGCTGAATAATTGTCTACTGGCAAGGTTCTTGTTGCATGAGGGGCAGCATCATGACAGGATAGCAGCGTAATGACTAATTTCATGGCTGGTGAATCATTTATTTTTTTAAAAGACCGACATCTTCAAACAGCAACTGGGAGTAATCGGAATGCAAGTCAGGACCAAAGAGGTGCAATGAACCTTTCTGAAGAAAAGAGGAGCCACAGTTTATCAGAACTAATAGTTAAAAACAGAATACATGTACTGTATTGACTTTCTCTCTGCAGTAACAGAAGGTGACCCCTAGGTGGCAGCGTAAACCCTCAGGAAACCCTCACAAGTGAACCCATCACTTCAATGACCCCCCTCCCAGTTGTGCTTATTTGCTCTGCAGGTCTAAAGAAGCTGGGTGATGTTCTGATCAGCCCGATCAGATGTGCTGAGGATGGATAGTGTTTCTCTCATGAAAGGGGGCTGAATGGAGGATGACGGGCGTGCACTCCCTGGGCTTCGCAGAGGCATTTCCAGCTGGCGCCAGGGCCGAGGAAACCCACTGAGACGCACAACAACACACACAGACACAGGGGTCATCCACCCTCCTCTTCCTCCTCTGCGCCTCTTTGGCCTCCTCTTCTTCTGCTCGCTCCCCTCCCTCCACCTTCACCTCCCAGGCTTGTCCGCTTCTCATCTGCTCTCCTCTTATTTTCCTCTCATGTTTTATTCCCTACTCTTCACTTGTTTATTTTCATTGAACGTCTAAAAAAAATTGGCCTTTAAATAAAAATTAAAAGCTCTGGGTGACAAGTTTTACTGTGAAATTCTTCCCGGCTAAGAGCGAACAATAAAACACTGAGCTTAGTGTGAAATTAACCTTTAAGAGGCGCTCTCATGTGACACAGAAACAGCCAATCGGAGACAAACTCTAACTCTTTTTATTCCTTCCTCTTGTTTCTTCCGTTTCTTTAGTCAAAGAGCAGCTACACCTTAATGAGTTTTTGCACGGAATCGCCATCTTTGCACCGCTTTGTGGTCCACGCTTTTCTCGGTGCTGTGGTAGAGTTTGCAGTTTCCTGGAAAAACTGTTGAATAAAATCATGCACTTTCATTTAGCTTCCAATAAAGCATTTTCCTGTTCCCTGCAGGGCGGCTGTCAGAGTCCACGCCGCCAGGTTTCAGCCCCGGCACGGATCCAGAGCTGTTTTAGGTGCTGACATGGAGCCCACACCAGAACAGCCAGTTCAGAACGAGCTGTGTTGAAGCGTCACCTGAGAGCTTTTGGTTTTTGTGTCTGAATCTGTTTCTGCTTCTGCTAAAGCAAGTACTGTATTTAAAGGAATCCCACGAGCTGTAAAATGCACTGATTGTCTCAGTTCTTGCTGAACAAAGCAGCTCTTACATCTCAGATTGGACTGGTGCTGCATATTGTCTGTTGGTACTGGTGCAACTTTAGCTTTTTGAAATATTTAGCCTTTTCTGCCACTTTTTTTTTTCCTCATAGAAATGAATTGAGCTCATTTTACATCCTTCACATCTTTAGATCTGCTTACAACTTTTTCCTTTTCCTCTCACATTTGTTCTGCTTCAGCTTCTTTATGCAAATTAAATATTTTTCAGCTGATTTTAGCTGTTTTTGTTGTGCTCCTTTCAGATTCTTTCTGCTAATTACAACATGTTTGTGCTTCTAACTTCTTTTTGCTAATTTCAGCTTGTTATGCACCTTTCACCTTATTTCTGCAAGTTTAAGCTTTTTCTGCTATTTCAGCTACTATTTAGCTGTTTTATGCTAATTTTAGTTTTTCAGCTATTTCCACATTTTTTTGAACTCCTTTTTCAACAAACTTATTTTACACCACCTTTTCAGCCAAATTCAGCAAAAATGTGTGCTCTTCACTTTCTACTTTCTGCCACTTTTAGCTACTTTTCAGCTGTCCACCCTGCCCGCTTATTTCAGGGTTTTTTCAGATAATTTCCACTATTTTGTCCTCATTTCTACTTATTTAAGCATAATTGGGCAATTGTGTTTTTTCTGCTTTCCTGTGCTAATTTAAGCTTGTTCTAAATGTTCAGCTTCCGTTTTAGCTAATTTTAGCTGTTTTCAGATAAATCCACGTTTTTCATGGTGATTTCTGCTATCAACCTAATTAACTTCTTTATTCTTATTTTAGCTTGTTCTGCTTCTTTCAGCTTATTCTTGCTAGTTTCAACCTTTTCTGCTCTTTCAGCTACTCTTTAGCTGTTTTGATGCTGTTTTTGGCTTTTTGATATAATTTCCCTTTTTTAAAACTCATTTCAGCTCATTCCACTTCCTTCTAGTAGTTAAAGCTTCTTTCTGCTTTCGGCTATCTTTTGCTAATTTCAGCTCATTTATTTTTTTGTTAGTTTCCTAATTTTCATGCTCATTTCTGCTTATTTAAACCGAATTCAGCAAATTTATTTCCGCTTTCTTCTGCTAACTTAAGCGTGTTCTTCCATTTCAGCTACTTTGTACATTTCAGAATGCATTTTCAGAATGCATTTTAGGTGATTTCAGCTGTTTTTCAGCAAGTTCTGCAATAAGCATTCACACTGCATTTTCACAGGTGCAATTTCTCTATAGACCAATTACTTTTCCTGGTTTGTATGTGCTGTCCGATCTTAAATTACAAGAATAATATATTTAAATTGTTAAATGAAAAACTGAATTCTGTTGAACAAACAGACTTAATTTTCAGCTGTTTGTACCTGAAGCAAAGACAAAATGTCAATTATCTGACCGGGTGGTGCAGGATCTGGTTATAATTATGTTTTTTAGCCACATGAAACAAGTTGTGTATGTGTGTAACAAATAAATTACATGTGTTTTTATCAAAATATATTTTTATTCAAGAGTGTGCAGAACTTTAGGCTGTTCCTGCTTGTTTGCTTTTGTCTTTTTTTTTTTTTTAAGTGTTTTGGGGGATCCAATGGAAATAAATGCTGCTATTGATTATATTTTTGAATAGCACAATGACAATAACTTTGGGTTTTTCAAGGAAAGGAGTTCTAGACTCATATTTATGGACATTCCTCCACTTTTTTTTAAATAAATAAATAAATTCGACCAATTTTTGAATCAGGTTAAATAACAAGACAAGTTTAGTTTTAAGTGCTAATTTAGGTGACAAAACTGATGTTACATTAATCTGAGAGGAATACCATCAAACTCTCAAATAATTTTAAAATTATTTCAGGTCTGAGCAAATGTTCTCTTCTAATAAGTAGCATTTGTAAAGACTGCATGCCATGATGCACAAAAACAAGAAGTGAAATGTACTTTGAAGCCTTTCTGCAGCTTTTCAGTAAAATCAGATTTTAGAGGAACATGGATCGGTTCTTCAGGAGGAGCCCAAAGCAACAGCGGACTCCAAATCCAAACATTCAGGACAACTTACGAAGCCAACCTGCTATTTGACTCCAGCTCCTTCACTGCTGATGGTACGGAGCAAGAAAACAGGCTTGGCGGTCGTTACGTGGCTGATTTTATGTGATTTTCCAGCGGCCCTGAATTGAAGCCAATTTGTTAGACTTTGACCGTGGAAAAGATCTGTAAATGCTCCAATAAATAATTTGTAGCACTTCATTTAATTCTGTGCCGTAGGCCAACAAACATCTAAAGCATGTCAGAGGAGAGAAGAAAAGCTTAAAGGCTAAACGGGACATAATGTAGATTCAATTAACGGGCTAAGCATGGGCTCACACACACACATCAAGACATGCAAGACACATAAACCTTAACACACGCAGGGATACACACTCACACACTTGAAGCCACACATCCTCGCGCTCGCAGTGACGGTGTGAAAGTATGTGAGTGCAAATGAGATGCAGACAGGCTCGCAGCAGCGCAGCTATTAGAAACAGGGAGAACCAGAGCATGTGGCTTGGCTTTGAATCACTGAACTACAGACTGAGGAGGAGGAAGGAGAAATATTTTGAATTCTATGCATCCTTGAGCGATGGAGCACGAAGGAGGTGCTCACTTTAAAACAAGGGACTGTGCATGAATATGTTACAAAAACGTGCATGTAGGGATACTTTTATGTTAGAGGGGCTTTACAGTAGTCCCTTGTTCGTTGCGGGGGATCCAGACCCTGAAGACCCGCGATAAGTGAAAAACCGCGAAGTAGGGTTAGTAGTACAAGTAGTAGTTTACTTTAGTATTTATATTAATGTGTTTTAAACCCGCCCCACACTATTGCAATATTTTAAAGATTGTTTCTAAACTCTAAATGCTCTAAAAGAGCACAGAATGTCATGATTTCCCTCACTGCCTCGCTGCTCCCAGCCACCTGCAAGCATTCTTGGCCACGCCCACTTCTCCGCTCTGGACGGAGAACAGCTGGTCAGCTGCAGGAGGAAGCTTTTTTTTGCAGCATGGACTACACAGAGGTGCAGCAGGTGCTAAATAGTTTAAAACATTTTATTTTAAATAAAAACTCCATGCCGATCGTGCGGCTCATCCATCAGTCAGCATATTGTGTGTCATGTACAATCTTATTTGAAAAACCGCAATAGAGTGAGTCCGCGAAAACTGAAAGTAGTTTTAATGGCTAATAGAGAAGCAATCATCATCTTTGGCAGAGAATCTGTGTTAAATGAAAGTGACACAAATGAAAAGGTTTATAAAATTGTCTCTTAATGAACCGCTGTGATTTATTTAGGCTGCAGTCACCCGCTTCGAATGTTATCAACCATTCAATGGCCGTTATTACTTATTATCAGTCCCATAAGTATCGGTCGAAATGCCCCTCCTCTACCTCCTACTACGTTCAAACTTACGTTGTTAGCTTAGCGCTACATAGCTTAGCATGGTTACGTTTACAGTAAAGGGTCTTGTGTTAGGTTTCGGGTCTTGGTTAGGTTTAGGCACAATGGGAAGGGGGTTAAGTTTAGGTTTGGTCCTCTGGGACAGGTATAAGGTTAGGTTTAGGCACAAGGGCAAGGTGGTTAAGTTTAGGTTTGGGCGTCTCGGTCAGGTGTAAGGTTACGTTTAGGAAACGGGTGACGTAAGCCGTAAAAAAAACCCCAACACTTCCTGGTTTGCACACCTCACACTCTGCCTCTTAACAGCGAAAATCACGATAATAACGTAACTTTGCACCTGTTAGGAGGTACAGGAGGCACAGTTTGACCGATACGAATGGTGATGATCACGACTAATAACGTCCATTTAATGGACTGACAACATCCGAAGTCGCTGAAAAAGAAAGGAATTAAAAGTTATGACAGCAGCTCAGCATTCTGCTTAATATTTTCTGTTTAATATTAATAAAGCCAAATATTCATTAACATGCATTTCCTCTTGCTTTTGTAAGGTCTGACAAATTGTAAATAATATAAAAATCATAACTGATATGGTATGCTGTTACAAACATGGATGTCTTAACCTTTGAGGAACAGAGGGGAGAAGTGATAAATTAGAAGAGGTCACTCACTTAACTCATCCCTGGTGACTGTACAAGGAAATTAGCGAAAATAAGGGTAATTAGCTTGAAACAAGTCAATTTTTAAAAAAATGTAACTGTTAACATAAAATAAAAATTAAAGAGCAACACAAGACACTATTCCTCTAACCTCAAGTAAGCACACACCTGAATCTCCACATCAGTTCACACTGCACATCTGCTCCTTAGGAGCTCTTACCAAAATATATTTTCTTACTGTTATTTATTTCAATCTTTTCACAGAAAGTCCAAAGGATCTGGGCCAAATTCTAATTTTCACTGGCTGCACAAAAACCTTTAATGACCAAAAAAAAAAAAAAAAAAACAACTCCTGCAGAAGTGTTGTGTCTGCATGACTCCAAACAGACATGTCTACCATGTCATAAATGAGTACCGGTACAGACAGTTCTGAACACTGGGTCACGTACAGCATCTAAGTAGTGAACAGACAGCAACTAATGGTTAAAAACATTAGAATCAAGCTGCTGTGAGTAGCTAAACTGATAAGCGTTGCAAGTCCCATAAAAACACACTGAAATCCTGACCATGTTTGGGTGCACCGCTTTAAAGCAGTTATAGCAAGTGTCATGAGCATAATCTGTCAGAACTCATCACAGAACTGATGGATCTCAATTTGCACTAAAGCGTTTCTGCTCACTTGCATGTAAAAACTTTTTAACAGCACATTAAGCATGGTTACGCATATACACAACATGCCATTTAACCAGAAATCTACTTTGAATTTTACTCCAATGCATTCATCCAATCATTTTCTTTACATACTTTTCTGTTCCAGGTCACAGGCAGTTGGTGTTTATCTCGAGCAGAAATTATGAGCGAGGCAGGGCACACCTTGTGCAGGTCGCAAGTCCATCACAGGGACACAAACAGCTTTTCCCCACACACAACTAGGGGTAATGCAGTTACTAATTAACCTAACATGGTCTGGAAACTGGAATGGGAAAACCCACACATGCTCAGAGAACATGCAAGCAAAGGCCAGGAGGCAAAGCTGTGACCTTCTTAAATGCTTTTTTTTTAATCTTTAAAGATTTTTTGCAAGCTTCTTTCAGACTATTCATGCACTTGTTGCACGTTTTCTTTCTGGAATACAACGCAGGCAAATAACACTAATTCTGTAAGCCTGAAATTTGAAAAACTAAATTGCAAGTCCGATACAACAAAGAGCGCTATAGGAGGACTGATGACGTGAGTTCCACTTGCAGCATGTGCGTCATACATGAGATGTGATGGCTGAGGCCAGCCATGCTGAGCTTTTCAATCAATATCTCTGCCGCCAGTGAGGCTGGGGGAGCATTAGCACCAGAGCCAAGCAAAGTGACTCTGATGTGGAATGACAGGGGCTTTCACAAAATCTGTCCTGGCGTTTCCCTCCAGTCATCCACTCACACATAAATAACCTCGAGTGCAGCTACACTCACCAGGCAATCACAGCTTTTTGTCAGTTTTGTTAAAAATAACTAACTAACTAACTAAATAAATAAATAAATAAATAAATAAAAATTATTGAATTCATATGGAGTCACAATCCTAAATAGTCTACTAAAAGGTAATCATCGCAAATGTGGTGGTACCGAGTGGTTCTCTTTAAAATTATGCAATTTACAAGGCACACGGGTTCGTAGATCTTACAAAAAAGACAGCCCCAGACCCCAGCAACTGGAAAAGAAAACAAAATTAATACAGGGCGACCACCAAGCTACTGTAAGTCTAATTAAAAAGAAAATGTGAAAAACAAATAATTTACCAATAAATAAATGCCAGCCCAACAAAAAATCTAAATCATACACTACAGTTTACAAAGTAAATGGGCTGTAAACAAAATAAGGAAAACTATTTAAAGAAAATACAACTTTAACAAATCAAGCACTCATTTTAAAAGTTATACTCCAGACCCAGGTGTGTGGCTAATTACCCACGCCACTGACACAAGTGATCAGGGACTGTACCCCAAACAATTTGATGTGGAGAAGTCCAGTGAAGCAGCCACAGGCATTTGAAGAGCATTAAGGGCAATAATCTGGAGAACCCAAACAGCAGTGATCCTCCATAGAGCCAGAACAATGGAAATCTTCCATAGAGATTAAACAGCAGTGGTCTTCCATACAAAACAGCAGTGGTCCCAACTTCAGCAAATGACCTATAAAATTCAGTCAACTAATCACCAACAGTAGTAAATTTGAAGCTGACAATGAGTTGGGACTCAACTACTCACCTGCTGACACACACATGCAGACACACACACAGGAGGTGGAGGGAAGCAGCAAGCTTGGCTTTCATCCCACAAAAGCCAGAACAGAATGCATAAAACGATCTGCTGCTCAGCCACTACGAAACCCCACACAGGTTG